>RJWJ010001280.1:36269-140396 GCA_004363605.1 Indri indri
ACAGCAACCTCAAACTCCTGGGCTCGAGCAATCCTACTGTCTCAGCCTCCCGAGTAGCTGGGACTACAGGCATGTGCCACCATGCCCGGCTAATTTTTTCTATATATATTTTTAGCTGTCCAATTAATTTCTTTCTATTTTTGGTAGAGACGGGGTCTCGCTCTTGCTCAGGCTGGTCTCAAACTCCTGAGCTCAGGACAATCCGCCCGCCTTGGCCTCCCAGAGTGCTAGGATTACAGGCGTGAGCCACCGCGCCCGGCCCAATTTTTAAATTTTTAAAAGGCAGAAAAATTTATACCTGAGTTATTAATTCATTGACTGCCCTGAATCTCACTGAAAACAACTCATTAACTTGTTAACATTGAATTGCATCAGCTGACAGGAATGCAAGATGGGCAAAATAAACTGGACTGTCACCTAATACCTCATAACATAAGCTGTAGGAAGCTTCTTAAATATCAATGTGATATGGACAACAACCGGTTTAAATATTTCAATAAAGTGTGAACCCGTTCTAACGACCATCTGGTCAAGGATCCCATTTTAGTTTTTAAGAGGTCAAAAGCTTAACAATTACAAATCATACTCATAACAATTGCCACAATGATCTTGCTGTTTAAAACAGGAAGAAAAGCCAGCATTCAACCCCTGGTGGACAAAAAAAAAAAACCAAAAAAAAAAAAAAAAAAAAAACCAGGAGGAAAAAACCATCGCTATATTCTGTTTTGTCTCTAGGTTATCTTGACAGAAAAAATAAAATGTACTTTACTCAGATAAGAACTTGTTTGGAGCAGGAGCATCTTTTTTTCAAGACTGGACAGAAGTTTCTGCCTCTATTTTATCACTGAAACCACTCAGTAGACTGATTGCAGTACTATATTGGATTTAAAAGAAAAAATCCTTTTAGAAATAGTATATGAGAATGCCTAGTTGTAGTATTAGGATTATGTAAGACCAACCCATGCAAAATGACCTGGAAAGCACTTCAACTTTTTCTGGGCTCTGAAACCACTGATTTTATCTGGGGTATAGTTATACCATAAAAGTTTGGTAGAGCTCATGTATTTCAGTTAGGATGCTTTCAGCTGCCAGTAACAGAAGAACCAAAGGAAAGTGGTTTATATAACAGGAATATATTTTTCTCATGTAGGGTTAGTTCAGTGCTCAGCAACATCATGGAGAATCTGGATTCTTTCCATCTCATCCTCAATGGGTTGGCCGTATATACCCAAAGGGTCCCAAGGTGCCTGCAGCAGATCCATAGGGCAACATCCCAAAGCAGGGAGGGGGCAGGAGGGGATCCTCATCACCCTGGCTCCTCTCATTGGATAAGAAAACCTTTCCCAGAAGCACATACCCCTCTCTTCTTCTTTCATCTCATTGACCAGACCTTGGCCATACACCATGTCTAGCTGAAAAGTGATAATCTGCTCCTAATAAATTCTCCACCTTTTACAAACCCATGAGACACATTTCATACTACATGGGGGTATCTCCTTCTTGAAGTCTTGGTAGATCCTTACCTTATGGACCATGTGGACTCATTTTTTTTTTTGAAGGTAGATCTTTGACTACCTATTTCTTACATTATTGTTGGTAAGTTCAGGCTTTCTGGTTTTTGAGTCAGTTTTAGTGCATTGGTACATTTGGGACATTTTACATTTTTTCTACAAAGTCATTTCCCATGGTCTGGATTTTCAAATTTATTGGAATAAAGTTGTACACAGCATTTTAAAAAATTTCATAATCTCTGTATTCTGTTTTTATCCCTAATGTTATTATGTCTATTTTCTTCCTTCCTTTCTTTTTTCTGGCTTATACTTGCCAAAGGCTTTCTATGTTTTGATGTTGTCAAAACATAGAACTTAAGTCTATTGTTTTTGGTTTTCTATTTCATATTATCTATTTTATCTTTATTAATTCCTTCCTTCTACCTTCTCTGGTTTATTTGTTATTTCTTTTCTAGTTTCTAGAGTTGAAAGCTAAGTTCATTTACTATCAGCCGTTCTTGCTTTCTAACATCTGGATTTTACATTATAATTTTCCCCCTGAGAAACAATTTTGTTATGTCTCAGGGTTTGAGATGCTGTGTTCTCCTTGTCACTGATTTCCAAATAATTCTACTGCCCGCCCTGTGGGAAAATTATACCTCCTTACCGCATTCATACCAGACTTGACCGTGTGACTTGCTTTAGCCAATAAAACGTGAGTGGAAGTGCAACCCACATGATCCAGGAGTCCTGGTGTGGTTCCATTGTCTTTTCCTTGTGCCACAAGGCCAGCAATGTCCCAGACAGGGCTGCTCCTTCAGCCTGCACACTAGACTGCATTTGACAAGGAGGGTGGCAGCTGACCTGTAATGGTGACAACAGAGAGAGTGAGAAATAAATTTCTGTTGTTGTAATCTCCTGACACAGCCTTAAATACTCCAGTATGCTTTTCTAGAGAATGAGAACATCTTCCTATATAGACAAAATAACATTTCACATCTAACAAAATTAACATTGATTTCTTAATATTATCTAATACTTAATATGTATTTGAATTTCTTCATTTGGTCCCCAAATGTGCTTTATAACCGGTTTATACAAAGCATGAACGAATCCAGATCCACACATTCCATTTAATTATGTTTTTAAACTGTCTTTGAAGCTAGAACAGTCCCTTTTCTTATCACGCTGATTTATGGAGAGCCCAGGCCAATCGTCCTGAAGGATATGCTTTCTTTTAGATTTGTTTGCGTCACCATATTGATGCTCAGCTTGTTCCCATGTCTCCTATATTTCATCTAAATAAGTTAGTTATAAATACTTGGTTAGATTCAAGTTAAACATTTTTGGCTGGAATCTAAAATATGTGACGCTGTATACTTAATATTGTATCACATTAGGTAATACAAACTAGCTTGGTTATCTCACTGGTAGTGATGCTAATGGCATAAATGATCACTAGGTTAAGTTGGGAATAGCCTGATCCCTCCATGATATCGTTGTTTTTTTAATCCCTTGCGACCAGAAAGTAACCCAAGTGCTGTAACTTTGGTACCGCATGAGTAACCAGTTCCCCATTAATGGAGGTTTTAATGTCAATTGATAATCCTTGCCTAAATCAATAATTTCATTAGGGACTATGAGATGACTCTTTCACTGTGAAGTAACTGCATACATGTAAATGTAATCTGTAAATCTGTAAGTGTAAAGTAGAGCTTTCCCTTCTCCACTGGGGCCATTTGGTTTCAGCAGTAGAGTTGCTACTGGGCAGGCAAAATGAATGCTGACTTCTCCTCTGCCAGTTATCCACTTTCAAAGTAAAGAGCTGGTTCAAATGGGGACACATGAGATTTGTCCCTGGCTTTCTTTTGTCATTGTGGACTTCTGGATTGTCAGAGATTTGATGTGTTTTAATCAACTACAAGAATTTTTCTTTTTTGATATTCCAGTTATTTCTTATTCAATCCCTAATGAAATTATTGATTCTAGTAGAGTCCTTCACAGGGAAAACAAAAGCACAGAAACCAAAGTCAGTCAGTCCCTGGAAAGGCTGAAACGGGGGAAAACACAGAACAGATAGGCAGGACAATGTCTCATTTGCTCAAGAGAGGTGCACGGTACATCTCTTTGTACAAGAGGATCTGATTTGTCCCTTTTTATGTCAATCCAAAGATGGGGGGCCACAGCCAACCCGAACTCTTAGAAAGAATCACCTGAGAATCACCAGTGTTCAGCAGATGTACTAAAAAGAACAAACCAGCTCACCAGCTCATGCCCCTGAGGCAGGGGTGATGGGTTAATCTCTGGAACATAAACATCAAACACCAGAGGGAAAATCAGTCAATCAATCATCTATAATGTCCCTTTCAAGACTCTGTAGGTGAGATAAAGAAGAACTAGTTACACAGCTCTAGTGATTGACAGTCCATTTGGGAATAATCATTCAGTTAACAAACATTTACTGTCAATATGATGGGCCAGGTCCTCTTGTTACGATGGTGGGGGCGGGGGCCCATTCGTTATCTGTGGCAAACATATCTTACTCTTACTCTGTAAATCTATATCTTGCTCTTGCTCTGTAAACCTATGTTGTCCTTCCTCAATAAACTTTGTTTCACACTTGCCTTGAAAAAAAAAAAATGAAAGTGAAAAAAACCCTACTAGATATTAGAGAAACAATTCTGTGTACAGAGTGTGTAAGAAAAATAGGATGCGTTTTTGTTAAAGAAGGTTATAAAGAAGGCATGAGAATGTGGTTTTTGTTAAAGAAAAAGTAATTTTTTCTAGGGGTTTTGTTTATTTATTTGTTTATTTACTTTTGAGACAGGGTTTTGCTCTGTCACCTGGGCTAGAGTGCAGTGTTGTCGTCATAGCTCACTGCAACCTCAAACTCCTGGGCACAAGGGATCCTCCTACCTCAGCCTCCTGAGTAGCTGGGACTATAGGTATGCACCATCATATCCAGCTATTATTTCTATTTTTGTAGAGATGGGGTCTCACTCTTCCTCAGGCTGGTCTAGAACTCCTGGCCTCAAGCAATCCTCCTGCCTTGGCCTCTCAAAGTGCTAGGATTACAGGCATGAACCACCATGCCTGGCCTGTCTAGGGGTTTTTATAGGTTGTTTTAAATTCAAGGATTAAAAAAGGAATGACAGGGCTGGGCGCGGTGTCTCACGCCTGTAATCCTAGCACTCTGGGAAGCCGAGGCAGGTGGATCGTTCTGAGCTCAGGAGTTCGAGACCAGCCTGAGCAAGAGCGAGACCCCGTCTCTACCAAAAAAATAGAAAGAGAATTAATTGGACAGCTAAAAATATATATAGAAAAAATTAGCCGGGCATGGTGGCACATGCTTGTAGTCCCAGCTACTCGGGAGGCTGAGGCAGAAGGATTGCTCGAGCCCAGGAGTTTGAGGTTGCTGTGAGCTAGGCTGACGCCACGGCACTCACCCCAGGCAAGAGAGTGAGACTCTGTCTCAAAAAAAAAAAAAAAAAAAAAAAGGAATGATAGATAAAACTGAATGGATATAGAAAGTTAGGGAAAGAAAGAGAATGCGAAAATTATATGTTATGAAATGTTTATAACCCACAGAGCAGGGGTACCAGCAGGGGAGGGCAGAGAGTTTTACACAGGATTATAGGGATGTAAACTTTGAATGGTGGTTTAGGGCTAGGCTGTGGAGGTCTTTGAATTCCTGGGTAAACATTTAGATGGGGTTGGCCGGGTGGCTCACGCCTGTAGCCTTAGCACTTTGGAAGGCTGAGGCGGGAGGATTACTTGAGCTCAGGAGTTTGAGACCAGCCTGAGCAAGAGCCAGACCCCGTCTCTACTGAAAATAGACAAATTAGCCTGGTGTCATGTTGCGCGCCCGTAGTCCCAGCTCAGGAGGCTGAGGCAGGAGGATCACTTGAGCCCAGGAATTTTAGGTTACAGTGAGCTATGATGGTGCCACTGCATTCTACCCAGGGTGACTGAGTGAGACTCTGTCTCAAAAAAAAAGAAAAATAAATTGAACCTCACTTTTCCCACCACTTAAAAAGAAAAACATTTAGATGGAATTTTGTAAGTAATAAGGAACTACTGTGGGGTTTTCAGCATCAGGGGAGGGAATGATGGCCAGGTTCTTGAATTTAAGTTGTAATGATCAGGCTCAGAAATCTGCCCACCCCTTCTAAGTTATTGATAACTAATATGGAAGGATCATTTAGAAAACATTAAGTGAAAAAGCCACACGCAGAGTGGTTTGCCTCAATTTCCATTAGGCTTGCAAGCCTAAAATTTTACACTTTGAGAGTATCTCTGGGAGATCATGTGTGCCACTGGTGGAGAAACTGGGTGCCATGTACTCCAAATCACTGGTCTGTGATTCTGTGACAAAATTAGCTAGATGAGGAAGCAGTATTTCATTTCATTTTGGTTTGGTTTAGTTTTTAATCACAAGAAAGGGTGTGCGTTGTACAAAAGCACAGGGCTTGGCATCAGAGGACTGTGTGACCCAGCCTCTGCCACCTTCCTATAGCTGTATGACCCTGGGAGAGACACAACCACTGCAAGACTCAACTCCCTCATCTGTAAAATAAGGACAAGAAAATCTTCCTTACAGCGGTTTGCCGAGAACCTACAGGAAGGTGCTATAAAGCACCACATGAATGAAACTTAAAAAATTAATAAGTTAAAACTGTCTTGTGTTCTGGGGATGCCTTGAACTCTAGATTCAGTTCCAAGGTTTAAAATGGGGATGCGCAAACTGCGAGGTTTAACAGGCAGACCCAGCAGAGTTCCTGGGCATGCCAGACATGGTGGATGGAAACTCACAAAAACAATGCAAAGGATCAGATTCCCCCTCTCCAAGACCAGGTAGCTAAGAGATTCTTAGAAGTTATGCACAGGATGGAGCTTTCTAACTGATAGGCTGGGTTTTGCTGTTCTTTTCTAGCCCTGGGGAGCGGAAGAATTCACCTACCTCTTTTCCGCCTTCACTTTGACCAGCAGCAGTCACATTTCCGAGGAAGGTCTGATGAGCTCTTGAGTTTCCGGTGTGGGATTTGGAGAGTGATGTGTGGGATGTGCCCACTCTAAAGCAAACTAATACAGAACACTAATTTAATTGTCATGCCTGGGAGGTTCTGCTTAGATATCTTACTACAGACATCATGGAAGCTGTCGATTCTCAGGCACTGCTCTGGAAATGTGTAAAAGAACGGATTATTGGAGGAAATGCCCAATATCACTCTTCATTTTGCCATTCATATACAAGTCCATATTAGGCAATAGGATAAAAGTCTGTGCAATTTCATCAACTGTAGTCTGGAAAGTAGCCACACCCTCCTCCCAGAACTTCCCTCTTTACACACAAAATTTTTCCTTTTGAAAATGAAATTTTAATTCTATTTATGGAAGAAATGTGTGTTCCTTTTCAAACTTAGTCTAAGATTAAGTCAATTTGACATCACATCAAAGCTGACCCTTTCTTCTGAGTGGCAACATAAATTACGTGGACTAGTGAATCATGTCCTAGAACAAGGGCAGAGTTAACAGATTGCTTTCATGTATCTGAGCGCAAGGCCAGATTGAGGGCACACACAAAGGAGAGTGAATGCATGAAGGAAGAAATACAAAGGAGAAACTAGTGTACTTTTAGCACAATGTTAGGAAATTCTTTCTTTCTTTTTTTTCTTTTCTGAGACAGAGTCTTGCTGTCTTGCCCAGGCTGGAGTGTAGTGGCGCCATCATAGCTCACTGCAACCTCCAACTCCTGGGTTCAAGTGATCCTCCTGCCTCAGCCTCCCGAATAGCTGGGACTACAGGTGAGCGCCACGACACCCAGCTAATTTTCTGTTTTTTGTAGAGATGGGGTCTCACTCTTGCTCAGGCAGGTCTCTAACTCCTGACCTGAAGTGATCCTCCTGCCTCGGCCTCCCAGAATGCTAGGATTACAGGCATGGGCCACCGCGCCTGGCCAGGAAATTGTCATATAGCCATTTCTACACGCTAAACACTTTGCAGGTAGAGATGGTCCCTGATTTACGATGGTTCAAGTTAGGATTTTTTGACTTTACGATGGTATGAAAATGATACGCATTCGGCAGAAAGCAATATGGCTCTCTCTTTAGATGCCGGGTGGAGGCAGTGAGCTGCAGCTGCGCGTCAGCGGCGTGATCGTAAGGGTAGACAACTGATACTCTGCAGTATACTCTGTCGCCAGACGATTGTGCCCGACTATAAACTAATGTAAATGTTCTGAGCATGTTTAACGTGGGCGAGGCTAAGCTATGATGTTCAGGAGGTTAGGTGTATTAAATGCATTTTCAAGATATTTTCAACTTAACGATGAGTTTATTGGGATGTAACCCCATCGCAAGTCAGGGAGCATCTGTATTTCAGTATTTAAAATAACCACCTCATGAGATAAGTATTATTACCCTTATTTTAAGGCAAAGAAATCTCAAACAGAATGGTTAAATAACTTGCTCAAGGTCACACACTGAACCTGTTCTCTGTAAGGTCACTACATCCCCAGAAACTCTTTCAGGCAGGGCCTTTATTCTCTCGCCGCCACTCCTGTGACCACTAGCCACTTCTCCGGACAGCTGCTTCAAGACCACAGTCCCTCTCTCCTCAAAAGCTCTCAGCCTCAAAGGACATCTTCTGACTCTTTACTAAATATTCCTCTTTACTGAAAACCCACTGTCGACTCTGGGGTCACTGCTTTGAATTCCTTGAAGAGTTCCATTCCCTGTCACTGTTGAAACTGATTTCACGGACAGTCTTGCCAGCCCGCTGTCCGCCAGTGCCTTGCCTGCCCCTCCTCCAGTGCTCTGTCCTTCCACGTGGCCCGTGCCAGAGGCCAGCTCGTTGCTCACCAAATCTGTTTCCTCTCCCTTTGGGGCAGACTACATTCCCGTCCTCCTTGTGGGAGTGGCTTCATGACTGACTTCTGGACAAAGGAACTGGAAACCACCCGTGCAATCCTCTGCTTGCTCTTTCATTATCGGCCAGTCAGCTGGGGAGGATCCCACAGAGTGTTCCAAGCCCCAGAACGGTGCTACCCAACAGAACTGTGAGGGGAGGCCCGTAGGTGATTTTATTTTATTTTATTTTTTCGAGACTGGGTCTCACTCTGTTGCCCTGTCCAGAGTGCATTGGCCTCATCAGAGCTCACTGCAGCCACGAACCCCTGGGCTCAAGCGATCAATCCTGCTGCCTCAGCTTCCTGAGTAGCTGGGACTACAGGTGTGCGCCACCATGCCCAGCTAATTTTTTAATTTTTTGTGGAGATGGGGTCTTGCTGTGTTGCCCAGGCTGGTGTGGAACTCCTGACCTGAAGCCATCCACCCACCTCTGCCTCCCAAAGTGCTAGGATTACAGGCATGAGCCACCGCACTGGGCCCTTAATTTTATAAAGTAGTTGCACATACCAAAATTGTTCCAAACATATTTTCAAAAATTGTAATAAATTAAACATAAATAAAATTTAAAACTCAATTTCTTAGCTGCACAAGTCACATTTCAAGTGCTCAGTAACCACAGGTGGCTAGTGGCTGCTGTATTAGATGGTGCAGCCCTATAGTCTGAGCGGCCATGGAAAGAGCCCAGGACCCCAAATGACTGCAGGGAGCAGATCCTCAGCCCCACCCCAGCAACAAGCATTGCATTGTGATGTGAACCAGAAATAAAGCTTGATGTGCTGAGCCACTGAGACTGAGGAGTTAGCTTGTGCCAGTACGTAACCTCAACCACTTGGCCCCCCGGTCAGACGTTGTTACCAATAGCTCTACCTCCTCCGTAACCTCCACGCAATCCTCCTCCTCCTGTCACCTGCTGTATTTTCAGTTCCCTTCCTCTAATACTGCACCTCTAGCAATTTGTCGGCCCCATGCTCCTTTTTGCCCACGGGCCCTCATCATCTGGTTTTACTCCCTTGCATACGCCCAAAATTCCTTGCCCCTGCCTCCTTCCACTGCATCTCCTGGCAAAACCGCAGCTGTGCTGAAGTTCGCTTCTCTCCTGCAATCAGCCGAATGTGGACACACAGAGCCACGCCGGCTTGCCTCACTTTACGTTCGTGACCAAATCCTTCAATCCCACCTTTCTTTGGTACTGCCGGGAATCCTCCGATGTTTCCCTTCTAGACTGCTCTTTCCCAGCCTCTCTTCTCTTCAACACTCCTCTTCTCCTCCTCACCAGCTTCTGCCTGAGCTACCTGTTTCCAATGAGAAAATGTCAGCAGTCAGAAGAGCAATTCCAGGCATTCCTGCAGCCCATGCCCTGGATCCTACCCCCTCTCGCCTCCCACACATCCTCCCAACAATTGTTGCCTGTCTTTCCTGCATCATGTTTGTTATGTTTTAGATTAATTGATATTTTAAATACAGAGAAGAACATTAAGCTTAAGTGCGTTGTTTGATGAATTTTGCATATATATATACACCTGTGTTACTGCCACCCAGATCAAGATATAGAGCTTTCTAGCACCCCTGAAGGCTCCTCCATGTCCCATCCAAGTCAGTACCTCTCAAGGGTACCCACCATTCTGACCTCTATCATCCTAGGTTGTGCAAACAAAGCTTCATATAAGTGGAATATTAAAGAATGTATTCTTTTTTGTCTGACATTTCATTTAGCATTGTCTCTGAGATTTACTTTCCGCAAGTAACAGTGGTTCATTCTTCTTTTACTGCTGTGAAGTATACTATCGTATGAGTGTACATCAGATTATTTACCTATTTTACTAATTGTCGCATATTTAGGATGGCTGCAAATTCTTTGACATTCTTCCCATTGAGAGTAGGGTCTGTGTCCTCTTGAATTGGGCTGGCCAGTAGAGTGTGGTAGAAGTGATCCTATGCCAGTTCTACGCATAAGAGAATGGGCAACTTCTGCTTCTTTCCTCTTAGAGCCCTGAATCAATCTATATGAGAAGTCTGACTACCCTGAAGAAACCACGCTGCAAGGAAGCCCAAGTCAGCCACCTGCAGAGGCTGAGGGTAGAAAAAGAGATGGCCCACCAGCCCTCAGGCATTCAAGTCATCCCAGCTAAGACCCCAGAGATCACAGAGCAAAATGAGCTCTCTCTGTGGTGCTCAGTGTGGTTTCCTGACCCCCAAAATCATGAGATTTGATACTGACATATTGTTGTTTTAAGCCTCTAAATTTTGAAATTATTTGTTACACAGTAACAGATAACCAGAACACTACCGATGGATATTTGGCTTGTGCTTTTGGCTATTACGAATAAGCGGCTACGAAAATTCTTGTGCATCTTTAGTAGACATAGGCCCTCGTTTCTGTTGGGTACATGCCCATCACCAGTTTTCTCCTCTCTTCCCAACCATTCCCATTAGTATGCAAGCATGCTGCAATTCCTCCCATCTTAAAAAAAGAAAACTTTTCTTGACCCCGCCTACTCTCCATTTCTTTGCTCCCTTTGCAGCAAAATTTCTTGAGTTATCTACACTTTCTGTCTTCGCTTTCTTTTCTCCTCTTCTCCCTTGAATCCACTCCAGCCAATCCTTTATTTCTTTTACTCTACAGAAATAGCACTTCTCAGTGTCTCCAGGGCCTGTATGCACTCAAATCTACTGGGTGTTTCTTAGTCCTCATTGTTGCTAAACTTTTTCAGCAGCATTTGATATACAAGATCCCTCTTCCCTTTTTCCAGCACTTTCTTCATCTGACTTCTGGGACTCCATTCTCTCTTGGTTCTCCTACTTCACCGGCCATTTCTTCTCAGCCTCCTCTCATCTCTGAATCTCTAAAGGCTGACATGTCCCAGAGCTCTAAATATACCCAGGAGGTGTTCACATCCAGTCTTTAAATACCATCTGTTTGCTGATGGCTTCTAAATCTATGTCTCCAGCCTGGACCTCTCCCCTGACCCACAGGCTTGTGCGACTTCCCCTCTTCCCCTCACCGGACTGTGCTCTAGCTCTGCTGTTCTCTTGCTTTCTCAGGAATTCCCAAGCTCAACTGCACTTAGAGCCTTTGGCCTTGCTGCTTCCTCACACTGCAGTGCTCTTCCCCAGATCTGTGTGTGGTTGGCTCCTTATCATTCAGGACCGAATGAATGAGCAAACGAATAAATGAATATACTTGAAAGTTATATGTTTTTATAACAGCAATAGTATTAAATTCCTAGTACATCTCTCTCCCTCTTTCTCTCTCTCTCTTTTTACTATCATCAGTCTCGAATGCAAAGGTGAAAAGTTCAGCTTCAATCAAGTAACTCTTCAGGGGACTTTTGGTCTTCAAGAAACCAGATAGCTAGGTTGAGGGCCGTTTCCCATCTGCAGAGTGTTTTGCTTTAAATCAGAAACATAGGGACTATAATATTTAAACTGGACATCATTAGGTGTCATACTCTCTTTTTTCTCATTTGTAAAAGGAATATAACTTGGAATTTTCTATCAGTCTTGCCAAATTATTGACCTAAGACATCAAATCTCAACTGGATACTGCCTAGAAGGCAGAAGTGTGTTTGTACGTATCTGTGTGTGTATAGAGGAAAAAGGAAAACTTGGGGTTTGGTATCAAATATTTTACTCCATGATTTAGCATAATCAACTAACCTCCTCATAATTCCACTAAATAAGGAAGAATCTCAAGGGAGCCCAAGCAAGACTCAAAGATCAACCAGTTATTTCCTTAAAGAATGTTTGCTGTCCTTGGAAGTGGAGGCCACCCCTCTGGTAGCGTGCGAAGTGTATTCCTGTGCAGCCCTGGAGAAGATGGAAGCTTACCAGGCTCCCATTAGCCGCCACAGTAGTTTGTACATAAGTGGAAGAAACTGAGCTCCCACATCCTCGAAGGAGACTTGGGACCTGGTAACACAACACAATATCTAACACAACACAAATGTATAAAGAATAATACAACAAATGCACACATACCTGCTGTCCCTTATTAATGGAGGTGAAGACACTTGTGTCCCACCCCCAATGAACAAAGTTTAGAATAAAACTTTCTTCCAGTGATCACTGAACATGGCTAATTAAAACCAAATTAACAAGGAAAAGATTCCACCAGGCATGGTGGCTCATGCCTGTAATCCTAGCACTCTGGGAGGTTGAGGCGTGAGGATCGCTTGAGCTCAGAAATTCAAGACCAGTCTGAGCAAGAGTGAAACCCTGTCTCTACTAAAAATAGAAAAAATTATCCAGGTGTGGTGGTGTACACCTGTATTCCCAACTACTTGGGAGGCTGAGGCAGGAGGATGGCTTGAACCCAGGAGGTGGAGGTTGCAGTGAGCTAAGATGATGCCACTGCACTCCAGCCTGGGCAACAGAGGGAGACTCTGTCTCAAAACAAAACAAAGCAACAACAACAAAACCCCCCCAAAACACAGAACAACAACAACAAAAAAAAAAAAACAAGGAAAAGATTCAGTACACTTTATATCAAGAAATATTAACTGGGTGCTAAAGGACATTGGATCCTTGCAGGGATGTTCAGAATAGAAGATTAAGGTGGGCCGGGCGCGGTGGCTCTCACCTGTAATTCAGGCACTCTGGGAGGCCGAGGCGGGCGGATTGTTTGAGCTCAGGAGTTTGAGACCAGTCTGAGCAAGAGCGAGGCCCCGTCTCTACTAAAAATAGAAAGAAATTAATCGGACAACTAAAAATATATAGAAAAAATTAGCCGGGCATGGTGGCACATGCCTGTAATCCCAGCTACTCGGGAGGCTGAGGCAGGAGGATCGCTTGAGCCCAGGAGTTTGAGGTTGCTGTGAGCTAGGCTGATGCCACGGCACTCACTCTAGCCAGGGCAACAGAGTGAGACTCTGTCTCAAAAAAATAAAAAAAAGAAAAAAAAAGAAGAAGATTAAGGTGAATCATGATGGGGGCTGCAAATATTTGAAATGCTCTTATGTGGAAGAGTAAGTGGATTTGTTGCATCCTTGCAGAGTGTCTAGCCAACTCTATGCAGGGCTAGATGCTGGATGCAGTCCAATGGCATCCTTCCCCTAATGTACGGGCCACTATAGGCTTTTTTTTTTTTCTTCCTTCATCCCCCAGTTCACCTGACTCATTTTGTGTTTGAGGCCTGGAACTGGCTTTCAACCCTGACTCTCGATCCAACCTCTGGCCTAACTCCTTTCCCTTCATCATAACTGCACTTCTCCTCTTAGAATGCTGCTTCCAGCCCTCTGGTTTGCTGTGTTTGCCGTGTTTGCCGGGACCCGCCAAGAGGACTTGGACTCAGAAGAGAACTGGGGCCAGGGAATTCAAGTCGCAGATGGGTAGCTTTCAGCCCCAGGAAGGAAGCAGTGACCCTGTCACTGGGCATGTGCACAAAGCAGCTGGAGGGCCACCTCGGGTCACAGAGCAGAGGGACTTCCTGCACCTCGAGGGCTTTGAAGGCCATCATCCTAAAACTTTCTTCCAAATCTAATTTCCCAGGGGACAAAGAACTGACTCTACAAAGTGATCTAGGGCCAGCCAAGGACATAACTCGTTTTTAAAAATTTTATTTAAAAAACGTTTGTTTTTTCTGTTTTTTTTTTTTTAGAGATAAGGTCTCACCCTATCACCCAGGCTGGAGTGCAGTGGTGTGATCACAGCTCACTGCAGCCTCTTGAACACCAGGGCTCAATTGATCCTCTAGCGTCAGCCTCTCAAGTAGCTGGGAGCTACCACTCAAGGCTGACATAACTCTTCGTGCTGATAATGCATTTTGTATTCCAGAAAACATTGACGGAGTTCCAGATTTAACCATTTTTGAGCCTCTTTCTTCAGCTTTAAAAATCAGTAAAATAAAAATACTATGCCACAGGGATTATTGTGAGAATTAAGAGATGTTTGTTTGGTAAATTGCAAAGTACTTGAAAGTTTAGACAGGTCCGGAAGGAAGTACACCCAACTATTCATAGTGGTTACCTCCAAGGAGTGATCTGTAATAAAGACAGAGCGGTGTTTTTACTTTGAGTTTCTTCAATGAACATGTATTACTCTTGTAATAAAAAAATAAAGATTTAAAAACATTACATATAGTATGTACTGATCCTATAACTGCGTATGAATCTAGAGACATATTTCTGTGAAATTATATTCTTTCAGTCTTTTTGCCCCTTTGGAATCATGCTACTAAATACCATTTTGCAATATGTTTTTTTCTTTCTTATTGTAGAGTAAATATTCCATGCTATAAAATATCCCTTGATAACATTCCTATAAGGAAGTACAGAGATTTACTTAACCGGTCCCGTACTGTGGCTGTCTGTGTCAGTTTCACCATATGATAAACAATACTGTGGGGACCATTTCCTTGGGATAGCTCCGAAAGTGCAATTGCTGGGCCAAAGGGAAAGTGCATCGTCCAGGCTTCTGATTCTTATTACCAAAGTGCCCTCCAGAAACTTGGTGCCAATTATGTCCCTGCCAACAGTATATTGTTGAAAAATTTAAGTGCAACATGGTGAAACAATGGCAATACAAAATAAACCATGGCGGCTGATGGCTCCTGTCAGAGGCTTGGGCAGCCTTGGGTTGAGGAGGGAGACTCTGGGCAGGCTCAGAGGGAGGTCTCACTCTGCTCACACTCTCCATTTTTGGCTCCCTAGGGAGAAGCCCATGGGGCCAGATGCACCCTCTCTGCTGGGGCAGAGTTCACTCAGACACCTTTTGTCACAGCAGGAGAGGAGGCCGTCCCTCCCGCTCACCCAGGCCTGCTGTCTGTCTCGGAGCCAGGTTCCTGGAGCAAGCTGAAAGCCCCCCTCCCGCCCCTGCCCCGCCCCGGCCAGGCCAGCTTCTTGCATGGTCTGTGGCTGCATTGAGCCCCTTTGCTGCCAGCCTCCTCGTGCTTCTCTCCAGATTGTCTGGAAACTGCCTGTGGCGTAGGCCCTGCACAGGAGCAGAAGCCCAGACAGCAGGGGGTGCTGCCAGCCACTTCTCCTCTCCCCTCCCCTGCGCGGAAGTGGAACCCCTTTCCCTGCTTTCGGCTCTAAGAGCCTGGGCCCAGCTTACTGGCAACACCAACAAGCTCAGCACTTTTTCTCCCATTTCCCCCCAGACCTGGAATAAATGAGTAAGAATTCTTCTCATGCTTTTAAGTATTTTCATTGTTGTTGTTGCTATTGTTATCAGAAGTCAAATCTGAGGCAGAAAGAAAAGGAGGCCTCCGGAAAGTCTTTGACCTCCAATTTCCTCGATAGCTTGTGGTTCCCAGCTTGTACTGTGATGTTTTAACATTCCAAGCTGGACAGCGGGCAAGGTGGTAAGAGTGGAGGGCTGTGTGTGTGTGTGTGTGTGTGTGTGTGTATAGGGGAAGCACTGTTTCTGGACAGTAGAGAGAGAGAAGACCCCCGTGGATTAGTGACAAAGACCACTGGGCTAAGTATACTGGGGGTCTTCAAAACATTGTCATTCATCAAAGCCCCAAATTGGAACGATCTCTCCACATCTATCAACAATAGAACAGATAAATCGTGGCATGTTCATGCAGTGGACAAAACTAAACAACCCTCACACAGAACGCGTGTGAGGGGGCTCTCACGAACCTAGTGTTGGGTGACAGAAGCTTGACACGGAAGAGTGTGTATTGTATGACTCCACTCATACAAAGTTCAATAACGCTAAGTGTTTAGGGGTGCCTGTTAGGTGGTAAACTATAAAGAAAAGATGTGATTCCCATTAGAGCCAGGTAGTGGTTGCCCTTGGTAGAAGAGAGGGTAGAGGTCGTGACTGGGAGGGGAGATGAGGGGGCTTCTGGGTACCGGTGATGGGCTCTCTGACCTGGGAGGTAGTTACATGGGTTTTTACTTTATAATCATTTTTAAGCTGCATTCTTATGTTTTGTGCATTTTTCGGTGTCTAGTTTTTCACAGGTTAAAATTGTCTGTGTATTCTTGTGTCTGTGTGTGTTTAGAAAGATAAAGGGTCAGCATTTTCTGGGGAAATTCACGAGTTGACTCGAACATCCTGTATCTGTGACCAACATCTGTGATGTATAGTGAGGACTCCTCTGAGTCTGCACTTTGTAGGCTACTCTGGTGGGTGACAATCAACAAGACCGTGTGACAGGGCAGAGAAGAAGAGCAACCCAACTCCCGAGTCACAAAACTGTTC
This sequence comes from Indri indri, assembly GCA_004363605.1. Classification (NCBI taxonomy): domain Eukaryota; kingdom Metazoa; phylum Chordata; class Mammalia; order Primates; family Indriidae; genus Indri; species Indri indri. The sequence continues at coordinate 52,819 of RJWJ010001280.1, forward strand.
ACATACTTATCTCATTCACTCTCTCAGGGCATTGAAACTCAGGGCGGCAGGGATCGAGAAAGAATCATTCCAGTTTAAAAGGCAGAAGGTAATCTAGTAGAAAGAAATTTCCATGTGTTAAAAATCAGATAGCCTGAGGTCAAAACTTGTTCATGAGAGATCTATAAAACTGAGCGTAGTATTAATAATACCTCTTTCTAGGGCTCTGGGGAGGAATAAATGAGCAAACTTATAGAGCACCTGACACATGCAGATGCCCAATAAATGGCAGAAATGTTATCCTCCTTTTATTTGAGAAGACACAGAGCTCTGGTGGGGCTGGGACTTGTCTAAGGTCACCTATTAGCAAAGGGAGGGCTAGAGATTCAAACCTGGGTGTTTCTCTCCCAGAGCCCAGGGCACCCCAGCCGTGTTCTAGCAGGAGTCTGTACTGTGGGAGGTCTGAGCAGTGAGCAGTTACACGGGCTGAGTGGGAAGGCCCTTCACAGACATGTGACATTTGAGCTGACCTTTGAAGAAGAGGAGAGACATGCAGGCAGAAGGGTGAGCACAGACCCAGCCTTACAGGTGTGAAAATTCCTGGCATCATTGGGGAATGGAGGAGTGATCAAGTCCCTTCAGTCCTCCAAGTGTCAGGTTCTATACCTGTGGAAGGAAGGTAAGAATAGCTGCTCCGCTTATTTTTAAGTGTTATCCCAAGGATTGAAGGAGAGTACATTTGAAATTTCTTTATAAATTGCTTAGCATTATACAAGTGTAAAAGCATATGTGTGTGTGCACACATGTGCAGGTACCGCAGAGAAAATCTTAGGCTTGGCTTGTCTCTGTGGGTGAAAAAGCAAATCATGACCTTACCTTTTGACCTATACAGAACACCCCAAGCCTGAGGCACAGGAAAATAAAGGGAAATTCCTGGAAATACTGACCTGGAAGATTCTTGGCACATCCAATTAAACCCAGGGTATAAAATGGTAGGCTAAACTTTGAAAATCAAAATTTATTGTTAATAAGTATAGAATTATTAACATAAATTCTAGGATGTCCAGGATTTGTTGGCACCAAATATAAATATAAGAGGGTAAGAATGAGCCCATCTTCTGGGAAAAGCTCATGAACAAAGGACAGACTTTCATTAGCCAAATCATTCACATCCTCCTGGCATCGTGTGACTCTCTGAAATAATAGCTAACATTTCCTGTGTGCTTACTGTGTGCACTTTATGTGATTTCTTACTGACTTACTAATTAATTATAAAAATATTGTTAATCATCACAACAATCCTATGACATGGGCTACTTGGCTCACTGCCTCTTTTTTTTTTTTTTTTTTTTTTGAGACAGAGTCTCTGTCGCGGGGCTAGATGCAGTGGTGTCATCATAGCTCACGGCAACCTCCAACTCCTGGGCTGAAGCGATCTATCCTCCTGCTTCAGCCTCCTGAGTAGCTGGGACTGCCGGCATGTGCCACTACTCCCAGCTGTTTTTTTAAATTTTTTTTTATAGAGACAGGGGTCTCACACTTGCTCAGGCTGCTCTCGAACTCCTCAACTCAAGCAAACTTCCCGCCTCGGCCTCCCAGAGAGCTAGGCTCATTTCTGTTTTTCACAGATGGGGAGATCTTAGGTAACTTGGCCAAGGACCCATAGCTAGCAAAAGATGTGAGATTTGAACTCGGGCAGGTCTGATTCTGGAGATCACATGCTCTCCATTTCCCTCTACTGCCTTTCAGCCTGGTTAATTTATCAATGACAGTGACCATATACAAAAAGTTTACTTACTTCTTGAAATTTAGCCTAGAATTTCCATAGTTTGAAAGTCAAATTTTCATCACCTACTTTGAATTAAATGCAGCAGATAGAATGTTTGTGAGGGTCACCTGTATCTCTGAGAGGTGTTTCTAAATGCTTCTTTACTTTCTCAAAGTTTTTAGAGTTTCAAAAATATAAAAGTGACTGATCCATGTTCAAGAACATTGAGAAATCTCAGTGAAACCGCCGAGGAGAGAGGAAATGGCAGAGACTGAAATGAAGCTCTGTGATGGTGGAGAAGACCGAGAGGAAAGAGTGAACAAAGGGGAGAGCATGGGGGTTATTCAGAGCCTGAGAGCTGTGGGCTCCACCTACGAATAGAACTGATAGGCTGTAACCAGCAGGCCCCTTCGTGCGGGATGCTGAAGACCGGCACTGCACGCAGCCACAGAAATAGCGATGTTTAATTAGTAACCATTAAGGTCTGCCTGAAAAAAACCACTAGAACACATAGATAAGTTAAGAAAATTTAGTTGGTTTGTCCAGGTTCGTCTCTACCTTGCTTTCTTAACATCTCTGTCCCTTCCATTTTTTTTTTGAGACTGGGTCTTGCTCTGTTGTCCAGGCAGCGGTGCAATCATAGCTCACTGTAAGCTCAAACTCCTGGGCTCCAGTGATCCTCCTGTCCCAGCCTTCCCCAGTAGCTGGGACTACAGGTGTGCACCACAATACCTGGCTAATTTTTTGAAAATTTTTTGTAGAGACGAGGTCTCTCTGTCTTGCCAAGTCTGGTCTCAAACTCCTGGCCTCAAGCAGCCCTCCTGCCTCAGCTTCTCAAAGTGCTGGTATTACAGGCATGAGCTACCTCGCCCAGCCTTAATGTCCCTTCTGAAATTGCCTTCTCAGCTTCAGCCAGAAGTGGGCGAATTGGCCGACTACCCCATGGCAAGTGAGCCGTGTGCTGGACCCTGGTGCCTGGCAGACGGTCAAGGTGTCCTGGCTCTCTGTCCCCAGCTCGCAGCCCCAGACATCCCAGGACACGTCCACCTCCGCTCCTTTCTCATTCTGATGCTGAAGACACACCCTGCCTCATGGGGGCTGTGTTGCTGGCGGGTTTTGGCACCAGAGACAAGGGATTAACTCGAAGTGAGGTTTTTCCTCAAGTGGAAAAAAAAATTGGCGATTGATAGCACTAAGGAAGCAAGATGAGAAAAAGCCAAACAAAGAATAGTGGTTGGATGATTCATGAGGTGGGGTGCTCCTTTCTGGCAAAAAAATGAGATCGTAATCTGCCCGCGGCTGTCTTGTTCTTTAATGACCACATTCTCCTTCATAATTCTAAGTGTAGGTTGGGCCTGGGAAGGACTTTATTATTATAAGTGGGTCCATTGTCCCTGCTGTCCCTTGCCGTGAGGGCTGGGGACGTGGCCTCCTTGCCAGCCCTACAACTAAGGCAAGGGTTACCCTTGTCCAGGCAATGTGATTCATCGTGTTTTGCTACCTTTGAGGACACAAGAAAGAAAGGGCTTTTAAAAATCAGCCCTCTTGTGCTCCAAAGAGACCTGGGTATTATTTGCAGGTTACATTATTTCTGGGCCTAGTAACTTTTTCCTCACTGCCATTGTGAGCACTTTCATTGTTTTAACCAATAATAGCCCAAGTGCAGCCAGAACTCTTTTCTTCAGACAGGAAGACCCCAGGAAAAGCCGCCAATTAGTAACCATTCAGAATATACAATTGGTGGGTGTCTGTCATTTCCAGTGCTGCCAAAGAGCTAAAGGTCTGGACATCCAACTGTGACCAGATTAAGGAGAGGGAAATTGCAAACATTGTCCTCTCCGGGCTATCCCCGGAGAGAGAATAGGAGTTTCTATCATCAATCAGAAAAGAAGTTTAAAAAATCGTGAAGTTAGGTAAAAAAAAATCCTTTCATTAGGGAGAGGTGAACAGTGACAGGGGTGGGGCTGGGTGGTAGCAAAAAATAGCAGGGACAAGATTCCAGTCGCACTTGTGCTACTGGAAAAGTGGGTGGGGACCACCCTGGCCTGAAAGGAATTTATAGATAAAATTTCCCTTCCACAATTAAAAGTAAGGGATGTACTGGTAATCTATGGTTAAATCTGGGTTTTGGAAATTGTTTGCCTGGAATTGAACCTGGGATCCTGAAAGTACTTGTGTCCTTGGACCAGTTACTTCACCTCTTAGTGCCCCCTTAACTTAAATGTAAAATGGGGATATAACAGTACCAATACCACGGGGTTAGGATGGGAGCAAACGGTTAATTCATGGAAAGCATGGAGCAGATACTCAACAGACGTTAACTAGTAATTGTCATTAAGGCTATGACATCACAATAGCTTTTCTGTAACACAAGTTAGCCAGAACGTTCCATTTTTAATTAGCTGTGAGGTCTTGGGGCAAAATTTTCTCTTCTGTTAAATGAGGGAGTTGGATCAGGTAGTCTAAATTGACCTTAGCCTGGGTGAAGTGGCTCATGCCTGTAATCCTAGCACTTTGGGAGGCCGAGGCAGGAAGATCACTCCATGTTAGGAGTTCGACGCCAGCCTGAGCATCATAGTAAGACCCCCACCTCTACAAAAAGTAGAAAAATTAGCCGGGCTTGGTGGCACATGCCTGTAGTCCCAGCTACTTGGGAGGCTGAAGCAGGAGGGTCACTTGAGTCTGGTTGTTTGAGCTTACAGTGAGCTATGACTACCATTGCACTCCAGCCTGGGCAACAGAGCAAGGTCCTCTCTCAAAAACAAACAAATAAAAATAAATAAATGAATGAATTGACCTTAAAAGTCTAGAATTACACTCTTTGCATTTTCTTAATGGAAATACTGAGGCAGACAAGTAGTACCTGTCCTTGACACATGGCAACCCAGTGACAATCAGGCCAAGGAGGCAACTGGGCACCAGTCCCTCAGTGCTGCTTGTGTCTTCTATTGTTTTATCAAAAGACCACAACCCATGGCCAATGGAGTGCAACTCAGTACAACTTTTCTGGAAGTCAATTTGGCAATACTTATCAAAAACCTTTAAAGAATGTATACTCCTAAATTCCACTCTACAACTATGATAAATAATAATAAAGGATTGCAAGAGAGCTATAAGGATTTTCACTATGGGTTCATTTACAATAAGGAAACATGAGAATCAAAACAAAGGGTTGGTTAAATAAATTGTAGTGCAGCTATGGAATGGAATACGGTTGTGAAAAATGATTAACAAGGGATTTTTTTGACATGGTAAGATGCTTATAACATGTTGTTAAGTGAAGAAACAGATTCTCAAAGAAATCTGGTTAAAAACCAAGAAAATGGGGCCGGGTGTGGTGGCTTATGCCTATAATCCTAGCACCATGGGAGGCTGAGGTGGGATGATTGCTTGAGGCCAGGAGTTCAAGACCAACCTTAGCAAGAGGGATACCCCTGTCTCTACAGAAAAATAGAAAAATTAGCTGGATGTGGTGGGGCACACCTATAGTTTCAGCTACTCGGGAGGCTGAGGCAGGAGGATCACTTGAGCCCAGGAGTTCGAGGTTGCCGTTAGCTAGGATGGTGCCACTGCACTTTAGCCTGGGGAGCAGAGCAAGACCCTGTCTCAACCAAAACAAAAGAAAACAAAACAAGAACCAAGGAGATATATAACTGTGACACACACACACATACACACACACACACACACACACACACACGCATATATAGAGAGAGAAAGAGATTGATCGATCGCCAAATAATCTACCAAATCTACCAAATACATAACCAGTCCACCAGATACATCCAACAAAATATAAACAGTGCTTACCACAAGATGGTGATTGGTATTTTCTTTTTCATCTTTAGTTTTTTACTAATTTTGTACAATGAATATGTTTTGCATTTTCTGAACTTTTTTTTGGAAAAATTAAAACATAAGCAAAACCAGAAAAAATAGTTTCCACCTCTCACAATGTACCCATCCACTGAATTTCAGTAATTAATTCATGACCAGTCTTGCTTCATCTTGTGTTACTTTTTAATAGGAAAAAAAAAAAAAAACCTAACAACTTTAACACAATTGTAAGCTCTAACTATATGAGGAATTATTGTTCCTTTCTCATTGTGGCCTCAGAGTCACTTTGGCCCAATACTCACCACGAAGGGAATGTGAAGGGGCTGGTACAGGCCATCTGTTCCTTCTTTGTGTCTCAAGTGCATCGCGCAAGGAAAACTGTCAACTACAGTAGCATCTGAGGCTAATCAGCTGAGCTGATTAGTCTATGGCTGTGAAAAAACAGGGTGGGAGAAGGTAAGCAGATAGAATATGTTATTTAAATTCTTAGAGAATCCAGATTTCAGTAAATGGTTTAGACCTTAAATTCCTTTTCTAAAATTGTATGGGTGCATTTCTTTCTCTTCCTTTCTTCATTCCTACACACAATGGCGTGGGGCACAGTGAAGTGTCAAGTCACCGAAACTGGGCTTGGTGATGGGGAGAGACAAGGTGACCAGAAGGTGCACAGACTGCACATCAGACCTAAGTGAGAACTGATCAAACGTGGAAGCGTGACAGCAAACGTTGCTGAGGAAGACATACAAAGTTATAACAATGTTGAAAAATCCGCGTGTCTGGACAAAGCTCTGCCTCACAGCATCTGCTGTGCTATTTTACGGCCCAGCCCTAAAACACAACCAAGCAGAGGCCAGGCCTGGAGGGCACGCCGCTCCCAGGGCATGCGGGCGTTTGTTTGCTTGAGCTGCTCTTTCACCATTGTCTGCCTCCTTACTGGTTATGACATGTGCCCGATCTGCCTTCGCCCCTCATTCCGCTGGCATTTGTTAAAACAGCATTCATCGCGATCCAATCTGGATGTGTCCTGTAGCCTGGCTGTAACTTCCCACTTTCAGGAAGATGTAATAAGGGGTTTACAAGTCCTCATGTCACAGCATTTTAAACACAAGGATTCTAAAGCATAAACCTAGGAGAAATTCTTTTAAAGAGCAAAGGAAGAGGGGAAACTGGATTTGGGTTCCTGAATAACCCCTTGGAGTGCTGTGCTGCTTGGTCCTTGGCATCAGTTAAAAGATAACAGGAGGAGCAGAAAAAATTATAGATCCGTATTGGCTAATAGAGAGACCCAGTGAAAGGGTAAAAGGCAAAATATCCAACAGCCCAGGAGGGGATATATTCAGGGTGTGAATGGTTTATCTTGGGTTGTGTTCCTGTCACCACATGGTAAGCCCCGAATTCACACTGCTGAAAGAATGAATACAGACGACTGTTTCTGAGGATGCAAAGAAATTGAGAAACGCAGTTTTGAAAGAAATTTTTCTATCTACATCTCGGCTGCCTAATCCATAGGACCAGAAGGGCGAGTGGAACGGGACATCCAGGTGTAAAATTTAAGGACACTTGCGCTGTCAGGTGTGTGCAGGTCCCACTGCTGCGCTTGCAAAACCCTGAGCGTGAGCGCCACCGTAAATATTGTGCCTGGGTGCCTCACTCTCATCTGGCCTTGCTAGTCCGTTTAGGGACTACAAAATATTTTTTTCAAAAACTATTTCTTCCTCGGGCTTAGTCCACTACCTCTGCTCAAGGAACAGGAACAGAGGAAGTTCCTACCTTGGGAAACCAGTGCCTCATTGCCAAGTGTTGTCAGACAGACCTGGGTTAACTCAGCACTTACTGTGTCCTTGGGAAGGTGGTCTCTAGAGCTTTCTTTTCTTCACCTATAAAATGCAGACATTAATAATAATACCTACTTTACAGAAAGATTGTGAGCATTGGAATTAATATGCAAAAAGTGCCATGTACAGTGCCTGGCACAGAGTATGTGCTCATTAAATGGAAACTTTTATTGTGTTATTATTATTGGTAGTAGTAGTGGTGATGTTGGAACACTGACCAGCCAACTGTCTTTAGGTGAGAACACACACATGGACTTGCTGCAAAAAATATCCAGAAGCTGTATCTGAGGACAGATCTGGCAGATTCATGTTAGATTCAGACTTGAGCAACCCAAATGGAGCACTAACTGTGTATGGTAGGAGTTTTCCTGAATTTTAATTAATCCTGACCACAGACTGTGTAGTCTATTATCTATACTCATGGACTACAGATAATTTTTTACTGTAAGTATGTCCCATGCAACATTTGGAACATATTTATACCAGAAAAATATTATTCATTGTTTATTTGCAATTCTGACTTAACTGGACATCCTGCATTTTATCTGGCAACCTTCAGGGGGGAGTTGTTGGTCCAGGGACTCTGAAATGGTGCCTGCCTTGGGTGTGCCTCTGGAACGTGCATGCTTGCATTGGTGGCCCTGGAGGCTCAGCACACTGCACAACTAGCAGGTGAACTGCGGAAGCTTCCTTGGTTCTTTTGGCTCCTGGCTTTCTCCTCCTGCTCTCTCCTTTCCCACAACGACTTCTCCTGCTGCATGCAGGGACGGGGTGCAGGAATGGACATGACAGCTGGCAATGCAGAAGGGAGAGGCAGGGTGGGGCGAAATGGTTTAAAAGTATACAATAGTCAGCTGGCCCCATGAAACTCAACCAAACTCCTGGGAAGACGCTAGCTGCTTTCCGGGGTCGCCAACCTCCGCCCCCCTCAACTGCCCCAGCCCTCTCTTTACTCTCTTTCAGGGCGCGTGTCTCTCTGTCGTGTGTTTCATAAGAGAACAAAAGGAGAGAGTGCTCTTGCTGAGAACCTTTGCTTCTGGAACCAGAATTTCAAAAATAAGCCTCAGGTTCCTTGATCTCACTGTGACATTCTGGGTTGTGTTAATGGATATTCCTCAAAAAAAAGGTAAAATCATGACTGTCACATAGAAATAAAAATGAACACATGTTCAAGATTTTATTTAACTCGGTAATGAGGAAAGATGTTACAATAAGTTCGAAGAAGTCAAAAAAGCATAAATTTGTATAGAGTAAAGGAATGTTGAAACGAATCAGCAAATGAACATAAAACTGGCATAGGTGCTTTGGGCTGAATTACATCCCCCAAAATTCATATGTTGAAGTCCTAACCCCTGTACTTGGGAATGTGACTGTATTTGGAGACAGGATCTTTGAAGAGGTAATTAAGTTAAAACGAGGTCATTAGGATGGGCCCTAAACTAATGTGGCTGGTTCCTGTATAAGAAGAGGAGACTAAGACACACACAAGAGGAAGACCACGAGAAGACACAGAGAGAGGACAGCCACAAGCCAAGGAGCAAGGCCTCAGAAGAAATCAACCTTGACAACATTTTGGTCTTAGACTTCAAGCCTTCAGAATCTCGAGAAAATGAATTTCTGCTGTTCAAGCCACCAGTCTGTGGTACTTGGTTATGGCAGCCCAACCAGACAGGACACAGGAGAAGGGTTCATTTACATGTCTATAGATGAGAGTTATTTTACCTTCCCATTGGTTACCTACAATTTAGAGAGTTATAGGATATCTCCTTTAGAATCAGATAACCCAGTCAGTTTAACAATAAGAGTTTATTTATGACTAGGATCAGTAAACTGCTGCTTGTGGCCAAATCCAGCCCCACGCCTGTTTCTGTGAAGTATTATTGGAAAACAGCCACACAGTCCTCTACACATTGTCTGTGATTCCTTTCACAAGACAAAGGCAGAACTAAGAAGTTGCCATCTGCGAAGTCTAAAATATTCACTATCTAGTCTTTGACAGAAAAAGTATGCAGAACCTTCTCTAGACAACACATGCTTTTCCAACAAAGCACAAATGTTTCCCTGTAATTGGAATGTCATTCAAGGTTATCCAGCCCAGAGGTTCCCAGATTTTGAGATCTCATGGGTCAGTAAAATTTAAAAAAAAATCTGGGAGATAGTTATGGGGTCTTCAATGTTTACCTTTGTCAAATATGAACTCTTTTTTTTTTTTTTTGAGACAGAGTCTCGCTCTTCTTGCCAGGGCTAGAGTGAGTGCCGTGGTGTCAGCCTAGCTCACAGCAACCTCAAACTCCCGGGCTCAAGTGATCCTACTGCCTCAGCCTCCCGAGTAGCTGGGACTACAGGCATGAGCCACCATGCCCTGCTAATTTTTTCTATATATTTTTAGTTGGCCGATTAATTTCTTTCTAATTTTAGTAGAGGCGGGGGTCTTGCTCTTGCTCAGGCTGGTCTCGAACTCCTGAACTGAAACAATCCGCCCGCCTCGGCCTCCCAGAGTGCTAGGATTACAGGCGTGAGCCACCGCGCCCGGCCAATATGAACTCTTTAATAAAAGAGGGTATTTTAAATACTCATAAAAGAAGATATTTTAAAGAGAATAGTGTATGAAAAGCTTGTTACATTATCCTTTCTTTCATTTCTCTGAGATTAGGTAAAAACTTCACCCCGCCTAGACAGTTCACGGTCTAGGTAGTGGAACCCTGACCTGGCCCAGCCTTAGGTGCCGACTCTTGGCTCTGTCCGAGGAGACCGCTGGCCTGGACGTGGAGCCCGGCCTTACTCCCAGTGCCCAGGCTGATGCCCTTGCAGGGAAGCGGGTGGTTCCTCGGGGGCCAATCATTGCCAGGGTCAGCCTGCACGTGTGCCCCCTGCCTGCCTCCGGTTATGACACATCTTGCCTTGCTTTAAATAATATGCTTTTTCCTTTTCAAAAATCACTTCCTTCCTTTGACGAGACATCCAGCTGCATCTTATTCACGTCTTTCCTTAAACCCCACCCATGACCTGCACCTGTCCCTTTGCATTTCTCTCCATCTCCAGTGTTTAATCTCCCTGATCCGGCCTGTCCCTGCCCTGTTCAAGTTCCAGAGGAGCCTCCTTCACTTTGACTTGGCCCACGTGGTTCTCCACCTGGCATATGACAAAGAGGCCTGGGAGTCACCTCTGGCCCTGATGTCCCCACTTACTCTAATTATAGATTTTCCTTTAATCGTGCATGAAAATTTTCGCTTTCAACCACTTCCTGGGACCCAGCTCTCTTCCTTCTCTTCCTTCCTCTTAAACTTTTTGTTAAGGTGGCCTGGTTCAGCCCTTACTGGTTTTGTTCCCTGACCTCGAATCATTTCCTCTCAACCTGTAGTTACTTGCTGGTTAGAGTCTTCAGTTGGTTAATGCCTCTACTACATGCGAGTCACTCGCTGTGTGCTTCAAATACATTCTTTCCAGTCTTCACAACACTGCAAAGCTGTGGGACTTGCACGAGTTACAAAACCTCTGTAAGCCTTGGTTTCCTCTTTTAAAATGTGAATAGTAACAGCAGCAGGAGTCTGCATTCATATTTTATACCATGTTACCTTTCTTACATGGTTGTCTTATTTCTTTATGGTGTCCCCAACACCACCCAGTGGGAGGCTCATTGTATAATTAGACCTCAATACATACTTACTTGGTGGTTGTTATTTACTGTTTATATAGTTACTTACCACTTCTTCACTACTTACATAGTTATTTACTATTCATTCCATGATTTTCCTGAGTTAGTTCCAAGAAATGAAACAGATTTAAAGTTTATTGAAAGCAGTAGAAATTCACCTTAAGGAACCAGTGCAAGAAGATATTATTTTTATTAAAAAAAATTGTGTGTATGTGTCTCTCCAAGTTTATTGTCCATTTTAAATTGGGCTATTTGTCTTTAATTATTAGTTTATATTAGTTCCCCACCCCCAACTTTGTTAAGGCATAATTGACAAGCAAAATGTAGTTTTTATTTTATTTATTTTTTTTTTGTAGAGATGGGGTCTTGCTATGTTGCCCAGGCTATTCTTGAACTCCCAGCCTCAAGCGATCCTCCTGCCTCAGACTCCCAAAGTTATGGGATTACAGGTATGAGCCACTGATCCTGGCAAGATGTTATTTTTATTTCTAATGTCTATGAAGCCAAATCCTGAGACCTCTACTGCTGAAATGCTCTGGTTAACTGGAGTTTTGTTCACTGTTAATCAGTTTTTTGTTAAAATAGACTTGTTAGAAATTTTACCAAGATTTTATCAACTTTTAATTTACTTTCTTGCCTTAAGAAAAAGAATCTACTGGGCACAAAATAGCTGTATCCCGCTTTGGTGAGGACTGTGCAGCACCAGGTTAGGATCTGGAGCACCAGGGAGCACGCTGGGGATGGAGCAGGAGTGAGAGAGCCGGCGGCATGTGCGCCAGGCCAGGCCTCGACTCCCAGAGGGGCTCTTCTCACTCAGCCAGGTATGGTTAATACTGTCTTGTAGGTGAGTATTTCTGTTAGTTGGATTCTAGTTAACCAAAAGTTTCTTGGCCAGTATATTTGCAACTCTGGCATCCCTTACTCCAAGGAACAACACTTTTAAAATGACTTCTGCCAGGTGTTTCACCAATGGGACAAATGAGATTTCATTATGCACACATATATCTTTTCTTTATAAGTATATCCCCCAGATTTATATTTGTGTCCCAAATATTTTTTGCAGACTTTGGATTCTCACTGTGGCTGTGCTTTTGAGAAATATTCTACAATACAGTGCCGGCTGGGCAGCCTCTTGAAATGGGGCCTATATTTGTTCAACTCAATTTCTAAGCCCAAATGTCTCCTTCAAGCCTTGAAGTAGCCAAGAGATCCAGCTCCCAAGATATGCATGAGAAACTAAAGTATGCAAGGACAAGAGGAATCTACAAGATGAATACAGATTGTCTTCAGTTTCATTTACACTGCAATTGTTAAAATTACATGCTTTGGGAATATTTGAATAGTTACCATCAAAATGTATGATTGACATTTTGAGCAACCAAAATAAGGACCCACGTGTAGTAACATTTAAACATATTTAATACATGGCAGTGTCTACCAAATTTTGCTGCACATTAGAATCACCTGGGGAGCTTCTGAAAATCAAAATGCCCAAGCTATACCCCATACCTGAGGGTGGGGATCAGAATGTCTAGGAGTGGAAGCCACGCATTAATATTTTAAAAGATCCCTAGGTGATCCCAAAGGTCAGCAAAGTTTAGGAACCAATGGCGTATGGTATTGCAAGTGTAAGCAATTTGTAGCATATTATAATACTTAAAGGACTCAACTAAACTTACAGAATACTTTAATTCACAGACTTCATGGATATTTACATCTAAAATCCTTCAACATTATGATAGCAAATCATTTCAAAAACATGAAAAAGAAACTATGAGTGAAATTGAAAATTATTCTGTAGTCTAAAATATTGCAATCCACTCCTTTTTAAGGGGACATCAGGAATGTTTATTTCCAGCTTCAAAGTCCTTTTTATAAGTACAGAAGTAAAAGAAATACCAAAAGATGAAGGGAAGAAAGGATATAAACAAAGAAAAACTATAATGATTATTTACTAAGAATTGCAAATGCTCATTTTCTGGGTACACCACAAAGTTCCATTCTCTGTTCCTAGGACTTTGCGTAATTCCCAGGGACGTGATGGTGGAGGGCTCATACTTTTAATTTATCAAAATAAACCTGAGTGTTCCTTTTGCCAGCCTTCAGTGAAAACTGAGATTTTACTCATCTTTGTGAAAAAAAAAGAAAGAAAGAAACAGAAAAGAAAACATGTCCTAGCAGTCAGCTTTCCTGCTCTCTGAGCTGTTCTGTGGTTGCGACGTCCCTCCTTCAACAGATTTCCGTGGGGTAGGAACATTTGAGGATTATGTCAGTGAGACTTCTGCTGCCTGCCTGGTTACTTCTGCTGCCTGCCTATTTATAATAACAAACACACGCCAGACTTGGAGGAATTACCCTCCCCACAACCTGTGGGCCTGTTGGGGTCATTCAGTTCCTCAAAAAGTCCTGTTTCTATAATTTCTTCCTGCCACGCTATGGGAACAGCACCTGTTGCAAATCTTTGGAAGAACTTCTGATCTTTCTCATCAAATTCCACCCCCCGAACCTCGGAGAAATCGTCAATTTCAGCGATGTCTTTGGCATACACCACCGAAGGGTCTGGCACAAATGGGGGTTCAATGAGGCCGGCTTCCAGACGAGCAAAGTTGATGGTATTAAAGAAAGGGTGTTTCCTGGGATCATCCGACTTGTCTCTGTGAAGAAAGGAGATGATCAGTCTGAGACATAGTCAGCAAACCAAAATAGGAAATGTTCTAACAATACAAAGTGTGCAGCATTCTTTTCTTAGAATGCATTACATTTTAATGACAAAGACAATACAATGACATAAAGAATAACTTCGAAAAATAATAACTTTGAAAATCACCTCCAATTCCATTATACATAAATAGTAGCATTTTCTTTGTTTGCAGACAGCTTTCATATATACATGTAATTTTAAAAGTCAAACACTTGACATGACTTTTACCTTGGTGTTTCATGGAAATACCAGGAAAGTTCCATGGAGCCAGATCTGCTTGCTGCAGCTTCTAGTCATTGCCTCTTCACAGAACAAGTTAAGTATGTCTTTCTTCTACACAACCACTACTCACATTTTTTTCTTATTTTTTAATTTTTTTTTCCAGCCTCACCTCCTTCTCCCTCCCCACCAGTCACATTTTAAAAGACAGCACTCACATTCCTCATTCATAGCATGATATGATTTCTAGAAGCCACACCCACCTCCCCAGCTGCCACAATAACCTGGGTGGTATTTCTTTAAATACTTTAAAAAAATCCATTAGTAGTTTGCAGTAGTACAAATGAGCATACATTTGGTGCTCAAGACTATGGTTATTATCATCAAACCCTCCTCCCCTATGCTAGAAATTATTCTCGCATCTGCCTCAGAATAACAGAAAAAAGTGTCTTCCCATGTAACCTCTCATGTTAGTCATGTATTGCCATGTAACAAATTGCACCCAAATTTAGTGGCTTTAAACAACAAGTATTTATTATCTCATGGCTTCTGTAGGTCAAGAATCTGGACATGGCCTAACTGGGTGTCTCTGGCTCAAAGTCTCCTGTGGAGCTGCGGTAAAGCTGTTGGCCAGGGTTGCGGTCTCATCTGAAGGTTAAGCTGAGGTTGGGGGATGTGTTTCCAAGCTTATTCACGGGGTTATCGCCAAGCCTCCATCCCTCATCACATGAGCCTCTCCACAGGACTGCTTTATAACATTGCAGGTGACTTTCCCAAGGCAAATGATGAGAGAGAGAGAGAGAGAGAGAAAGAGACGAAGCTTGCATGCACCCAAGACAGAAGCCACAGTCTTTTCATAACCTAATCTTGGCAGTGACATCTCATTATTTCTGCCACATTCTGTTTGCTGGAAGCAAGTCAGTAAGTGCAGCCCACATGAAAGGCAAGGGGATTCCACATGGGCGTGAATGCCAGGAGACAGGGATCACCGGGAACCATCTTAGAGGCTGCCTAACATGCTCCTCTTGGTTCCTTTTAATGCTAGGCTTTAACAAAATAAAAAGGGGTCTGTTTTGTGGTATCAGATTCAAGATGAATTTTTCTTTTTTAAAAATGTGAATAGACTTCCTGGTCTGATTAAGAAATGTCTTCCGCCGGGCGCGGTGGCTCACGCCTGTAATCCTAGCACTCTGGGAGGCCAAGGCGGGCGGATTGTTTGAGCTCAGGAGTTTGAAACCAGCCTGAGCAAGAGCAAGACCCAGTCTCTACTACAAATAGAAAGAAATTAATCGGACAACTAAAAATATATAGAAAAAAATTAGCCAGGCATGGTCATGCATGCCTGTAGTCCCAGCTACTCGGGAGGCTGAGGCAGAAGGATCGCTTGAGCCCAGGAGTTTGAGGTTGCTGTGAGCTAGGATGATGCCACGGCACTCTAGCCCAGGCAACACAGTGAGACTCTGTCTCACAGAAAAAAAAAAGAAATGTCTTCCTTTTGAAAGAAGTCAGTTTCTGTCATAAATCAACCTTAATAGAAATTAATCACATTCATAGTCTCTCCTTTACGTTTTTCATTCCAGATGCCAAAAAGCTTTTTGGAAAAGGTTTGAGAGCTTCCCCCACATATCCTCTTCAGAGACTCCCCCATGCCGGGTGATAACTACAACAGACTCTGCCCAGGAGGATGACTATGGCTAAACACAATAATGACACAACTGATGACAGAAATAAGGACAACTAACATTTATTCAGGGCCTATTCTCAGCTAACAGAACGTTCAGTTCTTCACTTACATTATCACATTTAACTAGCACAGCAACCCTCTCTGTCTCTCATGCCTGTATTAGGTCATTCTGTATGAAATGTCCGATTTCAAATCGAAGGTGTAGTTTATTACATCTCAAACGAGAAGCAGTACAATTCATCACAGTATGCGCCTAAACTATTGACACAGTTTTGCCATCTTAACAGTAGCTTGTTTATGCCAGCAGCGAAGAAGCCTGGACAGCGAGTGGTGATGAAATATTTTTAACTTCTTTACTTGTTTCTGCATTTATAAATGGCTGGGCATCTGAGGAAGCCAGAGAAAATAGATGACTGTTTCAAGGAAAAATTGTAATCAAATTTTATTATGGAAAAGAGAAAGAGTTAGAGGCATCTGATGTCCAGCTACCTGTCAGGTTGTTGTTCTGTGACTTAGGCCTAGCCCCATCCAGAAAGGTCCGACTAGAACTTCTTGGACTGTCCCCACGGTGTATGGAGAGCTGCATTAAGAGGTGCTACAAAGTGTCTCCTTTCTTCCAAAAGCCACCAAGTTCCCATCCACTGAATGAAAGGAAAATGCAGGCTTGCCAGCTACCAGAACCTCCTGCCCATTTCTGTGTGGTTTACATCTTATAGATTAAGAGCCTAGAGGGATGGTTACTGAGATAAATTGAAGCTTCAAAGACAGATTTTTTAAAAGTCAGGTTTATTGAGATATAATTTGCACAGAAACATTCACCTTTCTAAGGTGTCAGATGGATTTCAAATGTTGCAGAAGAAGGATAGAGCTAGAATTCCATCCAGGTGGATCAGGTATGGACCCTACACCCATAGGTCTCAAAGAGAATGAAGGAACTGGAATGGGACTAGGTGCCACAGGGAAGGATCTTGTATCACTTCTATGACCGCTGGCAGGAACACACACACAGACCCAGGTGTCAAAGGGGCCCTTAAAACTCATGCTCAACAGCTTTAACATGGAGAATGCCCAGGAGCTTGGCAACCTTGGGAGTCATCAGGATGGGCAGTTCTCAAATAGCATCTCAAGGACGCCAGGCGCAGGTGGTCTTGGTTTGTCCATCAGAGATGGCTGACTGCAGCCCTTTTGCAACTAATCACAAACGACTAGGGAACCATGGACCACTTTGAGGTTTCCTTTATGTTCTTCAGCAACTCCAGTAGATGCGCCTCGAGCGCAGGACCCATATCTTCCACCTTTTCCCAAGAAATGTCTGTGGTTGCGGGTGCTACCAATGAAGACCAGGCTTTCTGATCTCTATTCCTCACTCTTGTGTCTGGGCTACCACAAAGATTATCACTTTGATCTTTGGCACTAGAAACTCTCATCACAGTTCTGTCATTGAAATAGCACTAGGATTATTTTACTCTTGAATCTTCTCCCGGCAGTTTTGTGCAGGGCTCTTTTGGCCCATCGTTGTGCAGGGCACGTTAGACAAAGAAGAGAGGCTGTTGAGGGAGGCAGCATCTATTGGAATAGCCAAACTGGCAGCTGCAAGGAGGACTTCTGCTTGCTGGAGAGGAATATATTTCCAAGCATTAACAGAGGCTCTTCTGTTATCAAACCCCACGCAGAGATTACGATGGATTTTCTCATAATAGCCACTGAAGCCAAGATGCCACCTGCTCATACACGAAGACCACACTCTGGGATTTGGTCTGTCAAGAACAATGGGTATTGGCATGAAATTGTGTGTCAGAGAAGCATTTAAGTCACAGACTTGCATGGTTATTTGCTCTTGCTCTACGGTGTTGACTGACCAGAGTCACATCTATAAAAAACTTAAGTGGTCTTTATCTTCTATTTTAAAAAAATTTATATTTATTTTGGAACACATTATAGTTGACCCTGTCTAGAGCCCTTGTAAAATGCTCAGAAAAGCTTTTGGCTTCTCTGCAAAATTAACTCCCAGACCCATAAAGGCAAAGACAGTAATCCTCTTCAGTGTCTAAAGAAGGAGAATAGTTTTTAATTCATTTCAAATGCTGTGTAACATGCTGTCTAGGCCTTGGCTTTTGGGGATACCCACTACCTTAATCCAACACTATCTCAGTTGAATAAATTTTTTAAAAATACAAAGAGTTGGAATAAAAATTTTGGGAGCTTTTCTCTTTCACTGAACAGTTGGGCTTTTTTTGCGTTTTTGTGTTTGTTTGTTTGTTTTTGAGATGAGGTCTTACTCAGAGCAGTGCTAGAGTGCAGTGGTGTGATCACAGCTCACTACAACCTCAAATTCCTGGGCTCAAGGGATCTTCCCACCTCAGCCTCCTGGATAGCTGGGACTATAGGCATGTGCCACCACTTCCAGCTAATTTTTCTGTTTTTTGGGGTGACAAGGTCTTGATATGGTGCTCAGGCTGGTGTCGAACTCCTGGCCTCAAACTATCCTCCCACTTTGGCCTCCCAAAGTGCTAGGATTATAGGTGTGAGTCAGTGTGCCTGGCCAACAGCTGCTTTTTATATGCCTTTTCTCTAATGTAAACAGTCTTATTCGAAATAGTCGCAACAACAGATGCTTTATTAAAAAGGCTTTGGCTTGATGAAGTAGATTCAGGCAAAGATCCAGTGCTTTAAGGTGGCGTTTTCCTGAAGAAGTCTGTCAATGTTTCATTTTCTAAACCCAAGGTGTGCTTATAGAGTACTGAGATGGATTTTCAAACATGTGAATTACAGCATCTGAGTGGGTGATGTTCCTTTCAGGGGCGTCATCTAAGAATACCGGTCACGTCCCTGCTGACTCTGCCACTGCGCGTGTGCCTGCTGATACTCCCTGAACTTGAGGTCCAAGAGGACGGAGATGGCAGTGATCATCATGGTCGCCGTATCCTGTTTGCCTCTCCTTCCTGGGCACACAGAAGACAACACTTGCTACCTCCTTCGCCCTTAGGCAAACCTGAGGACCAGTTCTAGTTGATAGAAGTGTGTGTGAAGTGATGTGTAAAGTGTGTCACTTCCTGGCTGAGGCAGTAAAAAGCTCCATAAGTTCTCTATGTTCTCTCTTCTGCCACTACCACTTGTGGCCAGAAGTCCCAGTGTAGCGTAGATGTAAACAGCCTGGATCCCTGAGTCTCTGCTTGGAAGAGAGATGGCCCAGAGAGCCACTGGGCCCACAATGGACTTTGTATGAATGAAAAGCAATTTAAAAAAAAATTTTAAGCTGCTGAGACTTTGGGGTTTGCTTGTTATCACAACATAGTCTGTTCTGACCTTACTAATACCATGTTGCAATCTATGCAGGAAAATTAGTTTCATATTTTACTTCCACATAATACAGATGTAGAGTTCTGTCTAATTTCAAAATACTCACTAGTTAGTTTGGTTTTCTATCATGTTTTGAAAGTTATTAACAAATGAATTTTGTTTGGTTATTTTTAAAAAACCAGATCAAAAATTAATAGCTTGCCTGCATGCTTGAACATTTTGAGCTAAGGCTCTTTTATAGTCTTCTTCCAAAACCTCCAATGGCAATTACTTGGAAGATTTAGAGTCATTTGACTGTCTATGTCTTAGAGTCATGTTCAAAATCAGTTATAGTACTTTATGGTTGTAGATTTTATATTTGTATTAAATATATATGTTTTAGATTTTAACAATTCAATCCAAGTAATTTAAGACATTCAAGCTCATAGTTCAGTCAAAATATTATCTGATATCTCCATTAGAACAAATTAATAATTGTTGCTATCACTTATTGAATAATTCCCAACACACATTTTATCTACCATTACATATATATCTAAACCTCAAAACATCCCACTGTATTTGTTAGGGTGGTAGTGAGAAACAGAACCAACATGGTGTTGAAGGGGTCCAGGTGCACCACTGTGAAAAAAAAATTATTTTGAGCTGAAGTGATCTGAAAGTTACTAACAAATGAATTTTGTTTGGCTATTTTTAAAAAATCAGGTCAAAAATTAATAGCAAAAATTAAGTGTCCTTTCTCCCTCCCCTGTCTCCAAGAAGTCATTTGTTTTCCCTTCAGTGCCCTTCTCCTCCTCCCCTTCCTCTATTAAGATGGTATATATTCTGTCTTCTAGTCACATTTTTCTGTGAACTCCCACCTAGGGAGGTGCATACAAATCTATTTTTTCTCTTGCTAATCTGTCTTTTGTCAGTTTAATTTGCATGTCCCCAAGATCTGAACATAAGAAGGAGAGAAAGTGTTTCCTCCCTGACAATGTATGAGAGGTGAGAGAGAGACACAGAGAGAGAATTTATTTTAAGAAACTGGCTCACATAATTGCTGAGGCTTGGCAAGTCCAAAGTCTGCAGGGTAGCCCAGCAGGCTGGAAACCCAGGGAAGAGTTGTAATTTGAACCCAAGGTGGTCTGCTGGCAGAATTCCCATTTCCTCTGGGGAGATCAGTCTTTTTCTATTAAGGCTTTCAACTGATCGGATAAAGTTTACCAACGTTATGGAGGGTAATCTACTTTACTCAAAGTCTACTGATTTAAATGTTAATCTCATCTAAAAATCTACACAGAAGCATCTAGAATAATGTTTGACCAAATATTTGGGTACTGTGGCCTAGCCAAGTTGACATACAAAATTAACCATTACACCCATAACCCTCCCCCCGCCCCATTTTATATACAAGGATATTGAGACTCAGGGAAAGTAATTCAATTGCTTGAGGTAAAATGTTCAGTATTTAGCAGAGCTGGGACATGAATTTATGTTTGTAAATCTAAAGCTCTCAATTTTCTCCCTATATAACACTGTCACCCACTGCCAAGGGTCTTTTCACAGGTTAGCTTTAACTTATTTTTTCTTGACAATAGACTATCTTGATCTTGTTATTCCATCATAAGCAATAAAATTTGGTTTTCCCCAAAACAAATTTTCATTGTACTTAACAGCTGACAACATCATATGTACTCAATAAATATCTGTTGAATGATTGATGATATTTTATGGGAGACATTTGAAAAGGGCAGAATTTTCCAGACCTATGACTATCAGTACTGATTTAAAGTTTTCATTTTAATCATTTTTGAATAGATAATGCATTCACATGGCTGAAAATTCAAGACAATAGGGGTATACGTGGAAAATTTTTACTTGCATCCCCGTCACCAGCCCCCAATTTCCCTTCATCAGAAGTAACCAGTCCTATAAATTCCTTGTATACTCCCCTTAGATATTCTATACAACTATTTGAATTATGTGTTCTTTTTCTCCTTCTTTAAATGCAAGCTGTTTTGCACCTCCTTTTTTCACTTTAAAATATATCTTGGAAATTGTTCCATGTCAAGTGCTCACAGTGTTTGAAATACTTAGTCATATAATATGCAAATAATAAAAGGAAATTCCAAGACTTTGCCACAAATCTAAAATATTCTCCAGATCACTGTGGACAATGCTGACATTAGCAACCATCTCTGTTATATGGGAGTTTACCTGCTTCCTAAGCGTTGCTCTGGTTTCTTAGCCAGGAAGAGTCTGCAAATATCTTTAGCTTCCTCTGTGAAGTTATCATGTTGGAATCTGACCTCCTCTTTCAGAGTTCTTTGCTTTAGATCCTCTTTATTGACTTTTTCCTTGTAATCTTTGAATGGTGTTCGTCCAGCAACCATTTCATAAATACTGCATCCCATCGCGAACCAGTCCACAGGATAGGAATAACTCACCTTTTCCATTAGGATTTCAGGAGCCATGTAACCATTGGTTCCAGCCTATAACATCCCAAACAAAAAAACAAGACAAAACAAAACAAAGACACTAAGGTGAGTGTAGCAGACATGCTGGTTGCCTACTCAATACTCATTCTCCTTTTTTTTCCTTGTTCAGGGAACCCGAATTTGTTTGGGGTGGCAATGTATATGTCCTATTCTTTCCCTGCTTTCCCAGCAGCCTCTGGTGCAGCTGGGGAGGCCATGTGATCCATTCTGGCCAATGAGACAAAGAGCCGTTGGCTGAGGTCTTTATAAAAGGAACAGATGTGGCTGTCCTTGAAGTGGGAAAATCACTTAGCCTCTTGGTCTCCTCCCCTCATCCTTCAGATGAAAAGTTCAAGTGGATATCGCTAACATCCCCTAAGCTCTGCTTCTTTTTTTTAAATTCATAGATAATATGAATTTTTTAAGGTTGAGCACTTTATTACTAATATTGAATGTTCATATATGCTATCTAGTCTATGACATTTCTTACCCTATTTGCTATGTAATGATATTAATATCACACATCTCTGCCTGTTTGGCTCTGCGTTGAAAAATTAACGTTTTCATTTTAAGTGAGAAAATTCCACATATGAAATTTCATTTAACATGCATGACTGTATATTGTAAGCACACTTCCACTGACTATATATGCCAAATGATCATTGGGTTAAATATATATGTGCATGTATATGTATACTTGTGGTAGTATACTTGTGGTGTGAATGGTAAAACACACACAAAATTTACCATCTTAACCATTTGTTAGTGTGAGTTTGGTAGTGTTAAGTACATTCACACTGTTGTACAACCAATCTCCAGAACTCTTCATCTTGCAAAACTGAAATTCTATACGCATTAAACAACATCTTCTCATTTCCCCTCCTCCAACCCTTGACAACCACCATCCTACTTTCTGTCTCTATATATTTGACTACTCTGGGTACCTCATATAAGTGGAATCATGCAGTATTTGTCTTTTTATAACTGCGTGTGATTTTAATACATTTATTTATTCAACAAATATTTAATGAACACCTACAACATACCTTGTAATTATAAAGTATACATTTACATTAGAATATATTTTCACAAAAGCTATATGGTTGCTTTTGGTTAAAGTATAATACAAAGAATAACCTCTGTAGCAGTTAAAAATACAAGTAAAGAACATCATAAAATGACCATAGCTTCTATTATTACATAAAAATGATAATTTAAATTATTGGCAGATTGGAAAACAGATAAATGTGCTCTGTAAATGGATTCAGACTTTTAGGAGAGCAACATGACAGAGAATGACGGAAGATAAAAGGTATCAAACGGTTCCTGTCCTTTAACCAGGTTGTTTAACTTTGGAGTATGTACCGCAAAGAAATAACTCAGAAGAAAGAAAAAGGAATCTATATTGAGATGTTTGTGGTTCCATTATTCATAATCGTCACAAGCTGGAAACACCCAAAGGCCCATCAATAAAGACAAGACACCAGGGTCTATTGTTAATACCAAGAAATCTATATATGTAATGTGCATCACACACTGATTACAGCTATGCATTTCAGTACATCAAAAAAATTTGGAAAAGCCAGGCAAGGCGGTCGTCCCAGCTACTCAGGAGGTTGAGGCAGGAGGATTGCTTGAGACCAGGAGTGAGAAGCTGTGGTGCAATAGAACAGCCACTGCACTCTAGCCTGGGTGACATAGCAAGACCACCTCTTTAAAAAAAAGTTTGGAAAGTGTTTAGCTGTTCATGAGGTGTTTTTTAGATGCACTGTATATGTAATGCTTTAGGAATACGAAATTTTGTAGATGATTTCTACATGGATGACAACAATGAAAAAAACATACATGATTCCAGTACTAGCGAAGGAAGAAAATTGGTCTGTACAAGGACATTCTGGAAGTGACCAGGGTCTAACGGGCTGGGCATGAGTCAGCAAGGCACTGCTGCTTTCAGAGAAGCTGGTATGTAATTTGGGTGACCATATGTTCCGGAGTGCCCGGGACAGTCCTGGTTTACATCTGTTGTCCTGGCATCTTGTCCAGTTTTGCATTTGTCCAGACAAAAGGATCCTGCAGGCGCCTCTGAGGCCCAGGGTATAGTCTTACTCATCTCTGTATCCAAATTCAGGCACTCATCACAGAGTCTCATTTGGTGCATTCCCAACAAAACTTTTGTTAAATAAACAACAGTAAAGTAAAGATGGTGACTAGATGTTTTCCATTCATTATGCAGCAAACATTTACTGAGTCATGCCCTGCAACGAGTTCCAGGAATACCAAGACATATAAGGCCTGGCTCCTGCCCTTGAGGATTTGGAGACTGGTAGAGACAGAGAGGTCAGAAGGCTAATTCAATAAAGTAGAGTAAATGTCATAATGGGAGTGTGAAGCAAGGAGGCCCGAGGTGTGTGCTTGCTGGGCATATTCACAGGAGAGCCACGGCTGAGCTGAATCACGAGGGACGAATCTGTCATAGCTAGAAGGCTATGCAGGCAATGAGCATGTGCAGGAGATGGAGATAGGAAAAATGCGGGGTGTTCATAGAGCTGTAAGGAATTTGGCGTTTCTGGAATATAGGATCTGCGGGATACTATGGTGGGAGGGGGCTGGAGGGAGAAACTCTGTATGCCAAGGCAGCAAAATCCGCTCCCCCTTTCCCCTTTCCCTGGCCTCTTTCTACTGTAGAGGCCACTTGACTAAAGGCACCATCTCCAGCCTCCTTTGCATGTAAGGCAGCGATATGAGCTTCATTTGAGAGGTGAGCTCTTTATCTGAGAGCTGACGGTGCTCAAGGTTGGGAAGAAGGGAGTGAGCTTATTTGGAAATACGTAAAAGATACAAGATGGATTTGATGGATGGATAGAGGGTGGGCAGGTGGATAGACGTGATAAAGCAAATCTGTAAGATATTAATTGTATACAAGGGAATATTGTTCTGCCACAAAAAGGAAGGAAGCACTGATACATTCTACGACATGGACCTTGAAAACATTATGCTAAATAGAAGAAGCCAGTCACAAATGACCGTATATCGTATGATTCCATTTATATAAAATATCCAAAGTAGGCAGTTCCACAGAGACAGAAAACAGATTCATGGTTGCTTAGGGCCGGGAGAGCAGGGGAATGAGAGTGATTGCTAAAGGGTAAGGGGTTTCTTTAGGGGGAGAAGAAAATGTTCTAAAATGGATCGATATAATGTTTTCACACCTCTGTAAATGTACTAAAATCCAGTACACTTTAAATGGGTGGATTTTATGGTATTTATATTATACCTCAATAAAGCTGTTTAAAATGTCTATGATAAACTCTAGGTAGTGGATATTTCACAGGTGCTCGCTGTGAAATTCTCTCGACTTTGCTTATAACAGAATGTGGAGGGAAAAAAGGAGTGCAGGAAGGGGGATGTCATGCCAGACTGGCTGCTGGCTCATCAGGCACAGGGGCTTTTCTGGAAGGGGCCCAAGGAGGAGCCACAGGAGAGAGTGGGGGAGGGGAATCCAGCTGCCCAGTCCCTCCCACCTGCCGTTTCCACTGGTCAAAGACTACCCAAAGGGCTAATTTGTCTATATTGCCAGGTATGCCCTCTAGACCACGAGCAGCTGCCCAGGGAATAAGATTCCACACTCCACTGCATGATCTTTCATCCAATTCTGCAGCTCAGCCTAGATGTGCTGCCGCCAGGGAGCTGTCCCGGAGAGAAAGGCGAGCAGTAGAGGAGCGTAGGAAGGTGAGTGAGGTCTGTGGCCCAGTCCACCAACATTGTGAAATTCTCAATGGCATACTTTGGTGTGGGGCTTTTTTCACCCATGGTGCTGGCTACTGGCCCCTCTACCCAGAAACCAATGGCTGTCTGTACTGGGAAATTTTCTTATATTATTTCTTTGATCATTTTCTCCCTTCCATTTTGTCTCGTCTCATTTTTTGGAAATCCCGAACTTATCCTTTATTTTTCTTATCTTTGGCTTCTCTTTTCTATCTCTGTCTTTTTTTTTCTTTTTTGGGATGAGTGGGTGGAGGAAGATTTCCTCTGTTTTTTCTCTGACTTGTCTATTTTCTTTAAAAAAGTATTTTATTATGGGGAATGTCAAACATATACAAAAGAAGAGAGACTGGAGTAATAAACCCATTGTGCCCTGCACCCGGCTTCAACCTCGCCAATACAGGGCCAATCTTGTCTCATCCATGTCCCTACCACTCCCCTGCCCTTGACTGTCCGAGCCATCCACCACTTGTTTTTCACTATGAATCTCTAAAAGGCTGCTTAAAAACAAGATGAAACAGAGCAAAGCACTACAATACCATTATTTCATTTGCAAAATAATAGTTCTTTAACATCATCAAATATCTGGATGTTTATACTTCTCCAGTTGTCCTATAGACTTTTAAATCAGTTTTTTAAAAATTTGGGTCAAATATGGTTCATACAAAGTGACTAATTGGTATGTTTCATAAATCTCCCCTCTGTTTGTTTCTCCACCCTGGCAACTTGTTGTTGAAAAAAAAAAAAAAAACTGATCAAACTGTGGCATTTCCCACAGTCAGATTTTGCTGACTGCCTCCCTGTGGTGTCATTTGACATGTTCTTTTGTTCTTTGCGTTCCCCGTAAATTGATGGCTAGACCTAGAGGCTTAATCTTTCCACTGAACTTTTCATTTTTGCCAATATGGTTTTATTAATATATAATTAATATACTGTGATGTGTTAAGGTGTTAGATATTCAGTTCAACAAATTTCAATCATTGAATTCACCCACATAAATACCACTCAAACAAGATATGAAACATTTCCACCCTCCCAGAGAGTCCCCTTGTGTTCCTTTCCAATCAATTCTCCTCCCCACTTCTCAGGCAGCCACTTTCTGACTTCTGTTACCATAGATCAGTTTTGTCTGTTCTTGCATTTCACATAAATGGAATTGTATGGTAGGGAATCTTTTGTGTCTGATTTATTTTAACATATTTTTGAGATTTGGCCATGTTGTTCTACAAATGTATTTATGTATTTTTTATTTCCAAATGTCCTTGTTGTTCTCTGAATATTTCTTGTTTTATAGCATTTGTTATTGTTTCATAGATGCCATATCTTTTCTTAAACCTCAAAAGATATAATTAGAGGTTTTAAAAAATGTTTTCTTCTACTCCCTGCATCGTCCTTGTTTTCTACAAGTCCCTTTCTTCTGTTTATTTTGGTACAGTTTCATTTTGAAGGTTTTTTTCAAATGACAAATGATCTTTGGCTATTTGTTCATATTTAAGAGTGAAACAGCATAATCTGACTAGAAGTCAGGTGGGAATCTACCTTGTCAACTGACGGGCTTCACCCTAGGGTGAGCCTGCCAAATTGTTTCACTGGGGGGCCCCACCTGTGATTATCTGTCCACTTTTTCTGTTAGTCTGGTCAGTGTCCCCAGTGAGGGACCCTCCAACACCCCACCTGAGAGGTATCAGCCTATGTGCCCTCATTCAGGGAACTGAGACGGGGAAAGAGCTGAGGTTCTCCCTGGACATACTATTTCAGTCCCCACAACTCTTAGTTGGGCCTCATGTTCTTGGGTTCTGGCTTCTCTCTGATTCAACCTCTTTTTCTGGGGTGGGAGAGACACGAAGAAAGGCCATAAAGAACATCTGCATGAAGTTAAGACAGTGGTGATCGGTTAAGTTCTACTCAGCAACATTTATTGTGAACTTGCTCTTATGTGGACCCTTCCAATGAGCACACTTCAAAGGTGAATCACATTAAGGATTAAAATGTGGACACTGGATAAACCTAAGTTGCTCAGTAGAAGGTGTAGGGTGAAAGTGGACAACATACATTGTTATGAACAAAGGATGGTGGGCCAGGCAAGGTGGCTCACGCCTGTAATCCTAGCACTCTGGGAGGCTGAGGTGGGATGATCTCTCAAGGTCAGGAGTTCGAGACCAGCCTGAGCAAGAGCGAGACCCCGCCTCTGCTAAAAATATAAAGAAATTAGCTGGACAACTAAAAAAAATATATAGAAAAAATCAGCCGGGCATGGTGGCACATGCCAGTAGTTCCAGCTACTCAGGAGGCTGAGGCAGGAGGATCACTTGAGCCCAGGAGTTTGAGGTTGCTGTGAGCTAGGCTGATGCCACGTCACTCTAGCCCAGGCAACAGAGCGAGACTCTGTCTCTAAAGGAAAAAAAAACAAACAAAGGATCGTGAAACATATGCTGGGAGCAAAATTGGAAATCATAATGGAGAACATTATTGAGTGTTTATTACATGCTAAATATTTTCTTAAGCGCTTTATGTGAATATCTCATAATAACCTACGAGATAGCGACTATTTTATCCCCCATTTTCAGATTAGAAAACTGAACCACAGAGAGGTTAAATCTTGCCCAGGGTCACCCACCTAAGATTCATACACAGGTCTGCACTTTTAGCCACTACATTATATTGCCTCTGGAAGGAGGTAAAGTGGCTTTTCCTTCCCACCCCTCCCCGCAAGTACCCTTCAGGATTTCTTCTCTCCGTCTTAGAGTCCTCTTACTTCCTCTCCCCATGTGCCAATACTAAGTCCTTGCTCTTGGTCCATTCTTGCTTAAGATGCTTCCCTTCCCCTTATCCCAGTGAATTCTCCATTCTTTGCCTGGATCTCCATTCATCAGACCAGCTGGGCGGCTCCACGCAACAGAGGTTCTGCGGGGTGGGGACCAGACCCTAAGCCATGCTCTGGGACCACCTTTCTGCCGTCCTCCAAAAATAAGTGAAGAATTGGCCTGCCATCGTCACAGCTCTAGAGCCCCCTGGTGTAGTGGAAAACACGCGAGACAGCGTGCAGGATAGCCTTAGATTCCTTCCGAATAATTTTCAGGACCAAATTCACCTCGTGGTCCTAAAGACAGAAAATGTCCGCCCCGGACTTTTGAAGGGCACCACCTCCTTGAACAGGGGAGGTATTTCACTGAGGAGAATGGAATTAGAGGCGCACGCCAGACTCTAAGCACCCACATTCCATCGCAGCCTCCAGCTGAAAAAATTAATTGCCTGCCCTTTATGCCATTTGTCTTCTGCATGTGAACTGCCCCCTCGGAGTGGGGTGGGAGGAGACCGCGGGCCAAGCAGCATGGGGCAGGGTCCAGCCACGCTGACCTCTCACGGCTCAGTTTAACTCCTGCAGTCACAGAGGGCCCTGAACCTCCGGCTCGGTGGCATCTGAAGAGTCTCTTTCAGTCCATGTGACCAGACCTGCCATCACCAGGGCTGTAGGGATCACCCAAATGTCAGCAGTAACAGATCTCTTAGTGCAGGTTTTCTTTTCACGTGGTTTATCTTTTTTTTTTTTTTTTTTGGTTTGTTTTATTTTGCTTTTGGTTTTATAGTGCTCTTTGGCAGACCCACATAGTCAACACCTGGTCAGGCAAAACAAAGTGGACCCGGCATTGCAGGACATCAAGAATCAGCCAGCACAGGGTTTAGGAAGCCTGGCAGTGCCTGTGCCCCTCCCCGAACACCCCCACAAGCCAGCAAGTTCATCTAGTACGGTAATCTCAAGAGGATTGCTTAGTCCCATCAGGGCCACCTGTTGCCTGCAGGTGTCCAGACTTTGGGAAGGTGGACACCCTAAGGTGGAATTAAGATCCCAAGCCTGTCGGCACCTGTCAGATACCCCCTGCAGGGCTCCTGCTGTTGGATGCTGGACCCTGCAGTTGTCGCTCTCAGCCCTGGGCCGCGGGAGCTAAGTGCAAGGGCCCAGGCTGGATTGATTCTGCGCTCTGAGCAGTCAGTACCAGTGTGGCTCCGGACAACAGTAGACTGCGATCCGGCGCATGAAAAGAGCAGGGAGGGGTCTTTTAGTGGGGCCCAGAGGGCACATTCCCATCTTAATCGTTGTATATGTTCAGGAAAAAGTATATGTGTGTGCACGCGCCTGTGTAGTGCAGGGCTGTCGAGGTCACGAGTAAACCTCCAGCTCCTACTAAGTTGGCAAACTTAAATTCCACCATGAAAAGAAATGCCCCAGTCGGGCCCCCGGTGCGGCCAGGCCAGAGGCCGGCGGGGAGAAGGAAGCAGAAAGGGAAGCTCTGTGAGCCCCGGCGGCGGCCCAGCAAACTGGCAAGCGGAGCAAGAAACCGCCCGCGGATGCCTCTTCCCCCCAGCTCATCACAAACCAGATCCAGTCGACAGCACAATCCAAACAGAAGAGGGAATCAGAATGTACATCTTTTGTTTGCCGTGGCAGGAGAACTGTTGAGCAGAGGAAAAAAACAAGCTGAGCTTAGCGCTATCAGCTGTTTCCTGGGGCTCGCTCCTTCCTTCCTCCGAGGGGGGCCTGGCCGCTTTGTTCTCGTTCCCAGCTGCTCCTCTGCGCCTTTAAGCAGTGGCCTTTGCAGACCTCGGCGGAATGCGGCCCTGGGACCCCAGGGGACTCAGCTCCGAGGCTCCGCCCGCGTGCTCGGCGGGGGCCCAGCCTCAGGAGTGCGAGTGCGAGTGCGAGTGCGAGTGCGCACCTCCGGCTCCGGCCTCGCGCCGCCGCGACCTGCCGCCACCTCCTGCGCGCCTCGGCAGAGGTGGCGTCCTACTCTCCCTGACACCCCTGGAAGGACACCTGTTTCAGAGAGCCCCCACAGGGGCTCCAAAAGAAGGGTCACTCCTACAATGCTTTTTGCTGGGATACGGTCTGCGGAGAAATGCTCCCGCATGACGTCAGTTTGCTGTGGTTTCAATCCCAGCTCTGCTAACCATTAGCTGGTCACCCCCAGCCGGTTACTCAACCTCTCTGAGCCTCAACGGTTCTTACCTCATAGGACTGTGATGAAGATTATAGTGGCCTGGTATATGGCAGGCTTGCTAGCACAATGGGTGTTAGTGACTACTGTCACCATGCCTGGGTTCTGGTTGTCTCAGGCAGGACACCAACATGAGAAGAAAAATTCAGAAGCCTTTAAGACTCCATCAGATTCAAAGACAGAGCCCGGCACATTGTCAGAGATCTGTGATTATGGTTCTTTCACTTGAGTGTGTTCTTCAGTGGTTTCATGTTCTGTGACTCTATCCAGCAGCAGGCTGAGGCATACTTTCCACCATGCCTCTAAGGTGTGCAGAATAAACCACAGATGAAACCCCACATGGCTATGAGGAAGCAAGACAACCGTGCCTGCCTGCTCGGCTCAGCCCCCAGGCAAGCTGCTCCCTTCCCCACTGCCCTGGGGTCCTGCTGGTTCCCTGTGCCTTGCAGAGAACAAAGCACAGCAGCAGAGGTCACCTGAGTGGCTACGGTACCTGTCAGGTGAAGCAGAAACAATCGCAACAGTGGGGATTGTGACTGAGGGTCTGGTGCTGGGCTTCTAGTGCAATCATTTGCTGAGTGCCTAACAAGTGGCTGACCCTCTGCTAGGCATTGATCTACCTTGTTTCTTAATCCCCTCATCAACCCTAAAGCAGGCGGTATTAACCAGGCTCAGAGAAGAGACCTGGCTAGTCTGGGGTCATGTGCAGATCTATGGCCAGCCTACGAGGCATGTCTGTGCCAATTAGGTAGAAGAAGACACTCAGAATGCCTTGGTATGTGGAGCCAGCCAGCCCCCTACAGGGATGTCAGCCCTGTGTCCTGTAGTCTGGTGCCCCCGTGAGGGGTCAGCCTGTGCATCTATACACAGCAGCCACAGTAAATGGCAGAACCAGGATTTGAAAGCTCAAGATCCTTCCATCTCATTGACCCAGAAGACTATATTTCATTAGCTGTACGTGATCTCAATGGATGCTCTGAACTTCTAACATGTGTCTTTAACAAATCAGGTGATGCAGTAATCTTTTGGTCCCCGGACCATGTCATTTCACATGACAGCCCACTCCTTCTGCACCCTGTAGGCCCCCTGGCTCAATCTCTCCCTACTCCCACAACTCCACTAGACACTGTGCCTATCCAGCCTGGTCCCTGACCCCTCTGCTTCACTCTTCTATTTAAAAAAAAAAAACACAAAACTTTTTTAGAGATGGGGTCTTGCTATGTTGCTCAGGCTGGCCTTGAACTTCTGGGCTCAAGTGATCCTCCTGCCTCAGCTTCCCCAGTAGCTGGGACTACAGGTATGTGCCACCTCATCTGACACACTCCCTATTTTTACCCTTACCCCAATACCCTCTTTCTGATTGTCTTCTAAGGCTGATTTTGTCACTTCCCTGTTTAGAAGCCTTCATTGGCCCCCTAGCAACCTTGGCGATGGGTTCGAATGCATTCGTCTAACTGCTCCAGCCCTCTAGGGCCTGGCATCTGCTAGACTTCCCACTTGCATCCTTTATCAACTCTGCGACCTTGTGACCCCACCCTCTAGGCACTGTAGAGCCACTCAGTTCTGTGACAGAGCCCCAGGCCCTTATGTATGCCAGGGTTTTTCCACTGTGGCACTATGGACATTGCGTAACTTTGTTGCTGGGGGCTTTGTAAGATGTTTAGCAGCATCCTTGGCCTGTACCCACTAGATGCCAGTAGCACTTCCCTATTTATGACAACTAAAAATGTCTCCAGACATTGCCAAGTATCCCCTGGAGATCTGGCAAAGTTGCCCTCAGTCAGGGCCCACTGAGCTAGCTCTATGACCCGTCTGCCTAGCCCACTCTCCTTCCTCTTCGCCTGTCCAGCTTCTAATTGCCTTTCAAGGCTTGACTTGGTTGTCAGTTCCTCTTGGAAGCCTTTCTTGACCCTGTGACCCCAGGCCCCCTGTTGGGCTGGGTGTCCATCAACCCTGATCACACTGTATCATTGCCCATTTCCTTGTCGATCTCTTCCCCCTCCTGGGGCTTCGGGAAGGCAGGCATTTGTTTTTCTGGTTCCCTGTTGTGTACTTAGGGCCTAAGTCTGTGCCCGTGACACAATCTTAACCTAATAAATCATCCTTCACAACCCCCTCTCTCTTAATCCCGTATCCAAACCATCGCTGAGGCCTATTCATTCTGAAATCTCTCCCAAATTCACCCACTGTGCTTGCTGTGTCTCCAAAACCCACTCTGCGGTCCAAGCCCCATCGCGTCTCACCTTGATTACAAATGACCACAATCCACCCGAATCCCCTCTAATCTGTTCTCACTTCAGCTGGGGTAATCTTTTCAAAACAAAATTCTAAAAATGTTGTTCCCTTGGTTAAATCCTTTCAAAGGCTTTCAGGGCTCTTAGGCAATAACCCAAAGTCCTTAATGCCAGGACTGCCACCTCTGGCCCCTGCCACCTCTCTGTCTTCATTTGAACCATGTTCCATCTTGCTGGCTTCTTTTCATTTCTTTCATTTCATTTCACTTGCCCTGGCTGTTCCCATTGCCTGAAATGCTCTTCCCCAGCTGCAGAGGATACTGTGGTTCTTGGCCCCCATTCCCCTGCTGCTGGGACCAGACCAGCTTCCAGTGCCCTCAAACAGGGGCCCCGTGCTCAGAAGCATCTCTGTGCTGCGTTTAAATGCTATGCAGTGACTGTCTTGACATTTGTAATAATTTATCTTTGAATTTGTGTTTTTTAAGTGAAAGCCAATGAGCCCATGGAGCCTTGGAGCCTGAGCTCATAGTCCCGCCTCTCGCCACCTCCTTGCCTCCCAGGGGTGGGCTCTCGGCTGTCTGCTTCCCCGGTCCCCGCCCCGCCCCTGCCCAGCGACTGCTGCCACCTGGGCTGGTGGGAGCCTGGACTCGGGTGCAGGGCGGGGTGGGGTAAGCAAGTGCTTCCTCAGGTCCAGTCATGGGGTGGTGGCCTGGGTGCCTGTGAGGGTCCCCACTCGCTCCTCTGAGTATCCCAGAGGCTGAGGGAGAGTGACATTCACAAATAAAAACTACCATGGCTGGGTGAAAAATAGAGCATGGAAGGAGGAAGCTTTTTCCTTTGAATAAGGGGCCCCACATTTTCATTTTGCACTGAGCCTTACAAATTATGTAACCAGGCCGGGCTGGGGCTGTGACCATGATGGCTCCCAGTGGCACCCTCCCTGGGAGCTGCCCTCTGCAGCAGGGGACGGGCTTCCACGCTTCCGCCCCCTTCGGGCAGCTGCTCACAGTTACTGACTGGCTCCTGTAGGGATACGCAAGCCTGGCCCCCACCTCCATTTGGGACAACTCAGAAGGGCCATCCCAACTCCAGAGCTCCCTGAAGGACTGGCTGAGGTCTTAGTCCCACCTCTTTGAGGGTCAGCTTCTCCCCTGCCCAGTCCTGCCTTCCTCATGGCAGGATCTTGTGAGAACACTCCTGAGTAGAAAACGAACACAGTTTCTCCCGCGACACTCTCACAACACGCTTCTAACACCAGATGTGTGGGGCTTTTTCTCCACACGTCAAGCAAGCAATAGATTCTGCAGCAGATACCAGCTGGGTGTCTTCTAATTCAAATCAATTATGACACTACCTGGAGACAGCCTTAGGTCCCACAGGTTGAGGGCTCAGTCCCCAAGACTGCCCCCGCCAGACACCAGTCGCCAAGTCCAAGCCTCTGGAGCTTCTGACTGGCCAGCCATGAGGCGGGGTTCCCACAACCCCCTCCTTGGTTCAGTTTATTTGCTAGAGGAGCTCACAGAACCCAGGGAAACACTTACGTATGTTTACCTATTTATTATAAAGGACATTTTAAAGGATACAGACAGCCAGACGAAGGGATATTTAGGGCCAGGAGCTTCCTTCCCCGTGGTGTGGGGAGCACCACCCTCCCTGCATGTGGATGTGCTCTTGTTCACCTTCCAGAAAGCCTCCGCGTGCTTGGCTATCTGGAAGGTGTTTGAACCCTGTCCTTTGGGTTTTTATTGAGGCTTCATTACTTAGGCATGATCAATTAAATCATTGGCTACTGTCGATCAACTTAACCTTCAGCCCTCCTCCCCTCCTTGAGCTTGGGGGGTGAGTTGAAAGTCCCAACTCTCTAATCCTGCCTTGATTTCTCCAGTGACCCGCCCCCATCCTGACACTACCCAGGGCTGCCAGCCATCATTAACATTAAGTCAGAGGCTTCAAGGCAGGACGAGGTAACTAAACATGTAACAAGCTTTGGGTCACTGTTCTAACTTTCTGTTCCTGACAAAATAGCAAGTTTTAAAGACTCATGTTGTGTAAAATGTGAAGGTAACTGGTCTCCAAATAGAACGTTGAATTCGAAAAGTCCCGACATGAGCCTCACTGCCCAATATTCCTATTATATTTACTTGAAGTCTCTAAAATATGATATAAATTAGCTTCATTGTGTGCACGTATTATAGATATCAGCTGAGCACAAGCAGAAGTACTTACTACATTGCAAGTAATGTAGACAGTGGCTGGGACCACATTTAATTATATTGTGGCTATGTGTGGGAGGCTGGTTCTGAAACATTAGTTACTGTCATTCCCTGTGTAGGTGGGGTGAGCATTTTCTGAAGTCTCCCTCTGTCAGAGATTCAACTAGGCTTGCGGTTGGTGTCCATATCAGACCAGACTGGGCAGATACACTAATGTCGTCACATGCAGTTATTCTGTCTGAGTGTGACTGCGTGGAGAGCCCTTTATGGCATTAAAAACCAGAGGCCGTGTGCTGCCTCGTGCGTGAGCTCAACAAGGTGGAGTTGAAACCGTAAGTGCTTTTGAATCTGAAGGACCTGGGTTCGTATCACATCCTAGGAGGGTAACTTTGGGTAGGCAACTTAATGTGGGTCTCAATTTCCCTTTTAGTAATATGGGGCTAAAAATAGTACCTAACTCACAGAATCTTTTTTAAAGGGTCTAGATTCCATCATCCCCCAATGAAGGGGTCAGAAAGTTTCTAAACTTTTCAAACCATAGAGGTAACGGCGGTTGTTAGGGACACCCACTGGTTTTTGCCTATTCAGCATCCCTTCCCTGTCTTTTGCTTCTTGATTTTCCTTTGGAGAGCACATCGCTCTGTTCTGGTCTGTGAGATTTAGGTGGGACAGACCCTCCCTCTGGCTCCTGGGGCAGGCTGTGATCTTGTCCTAGCCCGGGGTGTTGGCTGCGGCTGGGCGTGTGGCCTGAGCTGTCCATTGCGAGTCTTTCCTGGGAACTGTGAAGAAACTATTTGTAAAGACGTGTTTTCTCTCCATGGAGGTTGCGCCGTTGGTAGGATGTGTGGGGCTAGTGCTGGCGGCCCCCATGCGGGGAGCACATGCTGAGGGCGAGGGCAGCACCGAGAGCAGTGCGGCTGGGAAACAGAGCCAGGGACCCCGGGGACTCTGCTCAGATGCCTGGGTCAGTCCTTAAGTAACTAACACCTTTGTCCCGTGAGAACTCTGATAGTCCAGTAAATCACAGTAACTTATTGCCTATGTTAATCTTTTGAGTTTAAAAGTCTTTGCCTCTAAATAATTCAAAGACTATCTCATAGACTCATAAAATGGTAGAGATTAAAAGACACCTTGAGGCCTGCCCCCTGGCAGACTCAGGGAATCAGTGATTAAGCTGGGACAAGAGCTCAGGTTCTTGGCCTACCAGGCTGGTGCCCTTAAGCCCTCCGTGCCCGTGTGCCCCAGTCTTTTTCAAACCGAGGCAGAGCCACCTTGCTCCTTTTCCCCCTGAAGTGCCTCCCTGATTCACTGCCCAGCTACCAGCAGGCAGGGGACCCCATGGGGCAGAAGTCACCATGTCCTAGCAGGGGTTCTGTGCCCCCTAACCCTCCACTGAGGGTAGCCACGTTTTAAGAGAAGTAAGTAATGATCTGGGCCTTGATGGAGCCCAGGTACAAGGCCGGGGGGCTGAGCTCTGGACACAGGCTGTTCAGAGCCCAGGGCCCAACCTCAGGCCCTGTTATCTCATGTGCTTCATTATGGTAGCTCTTTGCTGGTCCCCCTTTCTCCCCAACCCCAGTCTCTTTCCCCTTCAAGCCATCTTAAACAGTGTCGGAATCATCTTCCTAAAGCACCACTGTGGTCATGGCACTTTCCTGTTCAAACACCTTCAATCGCTCCCTACTGCCTATACAGCAACATCCAAAGTGCTTCACCTAGAGTCCCTGAACAGCGTGAAAGGCCTGTATCCCTCCAGGGAGGCCCAGCTCATACCTAGGAAAGACCTACCCACTTGGAAGAATCACATCCAGAGTTATAAATTCAATTACAGCCACTGGCCTATTATTCTGATCCTGGTGGGAAAGGAAAATATTATATTATCCCTCTAACAATGTCTAGCACCTTGATATCTTCTCCATTAATTTTGATGCTATCATACAAACAATCTTTCCTCTGGCTCTGGCTACCTTCCTTTAACTATTTGTATGAGTTTTCAACTGCTGTGTAACAAATTGCCCCCAAAGTTAATAGTGTAAGACAATACACACTTATCCCACTTATTAGCTCACAGTTCTGTAGGTCAGAAGCTTGGGCACAGCAAGGCAGGGCTCTTTGGTCAGGGTCTCACAAGGCTAAAATCAAGAGGCTGAGCTGATCTGCAGCTCAAGATCCTCTTCCAAACTCATGTGGTGATGGCAGAATTCACAGGAGGTCCCTGCTCCTTCGCTGGCTGTCAGTCAGATGTAGATCTCAGCTCCTAGAGACCACCTACATTCCTTGCTCCACAGTCCCCTCCATCTTTAAACCCAGTAATGCGCACTCTTGTGTGTTAAATTTCTGATTTCTGCTGACCTCTACAGCCATGTTGAAAGGGCTTGTGTGATTAGGTCAGGCCCACCTAGATAATTTCTCTTTTGTTTAACTCAAAGTCAACTGACTAGTAACCTTATTTACGTCTTCGAAATCCCTTCTGCCCTACAATGTAACATAATCATGGGAGTGATATTTCATAATATTTGCAGGCTCAAGGAGGGGGATTATACAAAGGCAAGGGTCCTGGGAGGGAGTCATCTTAGAATTCTGTCTACTACACCATTGTAACAATTATTCTCTTGTGTGAGTAAAGAAACTGAATCAGATTTCCTAATCCTCATCAATATTTTTTTTCCTGGGGGCTGGTATGCCAGATGCTGTCAGCTCACCCAACGCCTAATCTCACTCCTCTTCTCCCTTAACATTCCCTAAAACAGAGGCTGGAAAATGAAATACTCTATTTTTCTGTTTCTTTGCTGCTAGAGGTGAACATGTGACATGGTCCTGGTTAATGGACTGTAAGCAGAAGTCTGTGGATATTTTTCCTTTCTCTGCCTTTCTCTGTCCTGGAATGCAGGCTTAATGTCTGGAGTTGCAACAGCTATACTGTGACAAGGAGGAAAAGGCCAAGAGATTTTTTATAGAGATCTTGTTCTTACAGAGAAATTGTTCAACTGCCAAATCCATACCAGAATCTGGTATCTATTATATGTAGCAGAAAGCAATCCAAATTTATACAAGACAATGAGTTGCTGAATGAGAAGAAACTAGCCAGATTTCCAGTCATGATGCCTTAACTTTTCTGGAAGAACAGTACAGAGTCAATGCAGTTATCAACCTCCATAATCAGGGTGATTTTTTTTCCTTCTCACCTTCTTTTCTAGTCTATTTTCTGTTGTTTACAACAGGATACCTAAAACTGGGAGTTTTATAAGGAAAGGAATTTTTTATCTTACAGTTATGGAGGCTGAGAAACCCCAGGCCGAGGGGTTTCATCTCGTGACGACCTTCTTGCTGGTGAGGACTCTCTGAAGAGTCCCAAGGCCGCACATGGTATCATATGGCGAGGGGCCTGAGTATGCTAACACACTAGCTCAGGTCTCTCTCCTCTTCTTATAAAGCCACCAGTTCCTTTGCCCACTTTTTGATGGGGTTGTTTGATTTTTTTTCTTGGTGATTTTCCTAAGTTCTATATAGATTCTAGTTATCAGCCCTTTATCGGATGTGTAGCATGTGAATATTTTCTCCCATTCTGTAGGTTGTCTTTTTGCTCTAATGATAGTTTCCTTGGCTGTGCAGAAGCTTTTTAATTTGATCAGGTCCCATTTATTTATTTTTGTTGTTGTTGTGATTGCTTTTGGGGGTCTTCTTCATAAATTCTTTCCTTAGGCCAATGTCTATAAGAGTTTTTCCAATATTTTCTTCTAGAATTATTATATTATGGTTTCATGCATTAGGTTTAAGTCTATTATCCATTGTGAGTTGATTTTAGTGAGTGGTGAGAGGTGCAGATGCTGTTTTAATCTTCTACATGTGGCTATCTAATTTTCCCAACACCATTGATTGAATAGGGATTCTTTTCCCCAGTGTATGCTTTTGTCTGCTTTTTCCAAGATCAAGATGGCAATATGAGGATAGTTTTATATCTGGGATCTCAGTCCTATTCCATTGGTCTATGTCTCTGTTCTTATGCCAGTACCATGCCGTTTTGGTTACTATAGCCTTGTAGTTTAACTTGAAGTCTGGTAAATTGATGCTTCCCAATTTGTTCTTTTTGTTTAGGAAACTTTTCAAAAGAAGATAGATTAATGGACAACAAACATATGAAAAAATGCTCAACATCTCTAACCATCAGGGAAATGCAAATCAAAACCACAATGAGATATCATTTAACTCCAGTGAGAATGGCTTTTATCAAAAAGTTGAAAAGCAACAACTGTTGGCGTGGATGTGGAGAGATAGGAACACTCAGGCACTGCTGGTGGGGCTGCAACTAGTACAACCTCTATGGAAAGTAATATGGAGATACCTCAAAGAACTAAAAGTAGAACTACCATTTGATCTGGCAATCCTACTACTGGATTACTCAAAGGAAAAAACACATTCTATAAAAAGGACATCTGCACTAGAATGTTTATGACAGCACAATTCACAATTGCAAAGATGTGGAAACAACCCAAGGGCCCATCAATCCATGTGTGGATTAAGAAAATGTGGTATATGTATACCATGGAGTACTACTCAGCCATAAAGAATGGTGAACTAATACCTCTTGTATCATCCTGGATAGAGCTGGAGCCCATTCTTCTAAGTGAAGTATCACAAGAATGGAAAAACAAGCACCATATGTACTCACCATTAAATTGGTGCTAAGTGGTCAACACTTATATACACGAATGGAAGTAACATTCATTGGATATTGGCAGGTGGGAGCGGGGAGGAGGGGATAGATAAATTCACACCTAACAGGTGCAGTGCACACTGTCTGGGGGATGGGCATGCTTGTAGCTTTGACTCCAGTGGTGCAAAGGCAATATATGTAACCAAAGTGTTTGTACCTCCGTAATACTCTGAAATTAAAAAAAATCTCCATTTTACTACTGAAGAAATAGATGTTCAAAGAGGTTGTATAGATTGCCCGAGGTGACAGGGCTCTTAAGTAGTTTATCTGGGATTTGAACTCAGGTTTGACTCTGGAGCCCATTTCTACTAGATCATTATTCCTTCTATTTTACTGAGATACAGGCAAAAATATGTTACACATTGGAATATTTATCTCTATCTAATGCATCTCCTTCAAGTATTATAGTAGCATGCACGTGTGCACACACACACACACATAATTAAAAAAAAATAAAGCCACCAGTTTCGCTCCCGTGATAACCCATTAGCCCAATAATCTACTAACCCATTCCCAACACACGAAATTTGGGGTTTGCATTCAAACCATGGCACCTTCTCTCTAATGTTCACAGTAATCTTTTAATATAGTATCTTGACATCACAACTGAATGTTTGTGGTTACAGAAGCCTGTAAACATGTCATTTTTCATTTCTTCTGTGAAATGTGAATACAATGACCTTAAATTCCACTTCGCGACCCAATTATATGTGTGGAAGCTGCAATAAATAGGAACCTAAGGGGGTTTACTTAGCTATATAGAGGGGTAAGCAGTGAAAAAGGTAGCTTTCCTTTCTTTTCTCTTGCTTAATGGCTTCCAATCTCATTCTCTATCTCCTCCTCCTTCCCCTTACTGGTGGTCCCCTGGGCTTCAGGGGCAGGCCTCAGGATGGGGACATGAAACTCCTTGGATGGGGCAAGTGGTCCAAACCCTGAAGTTTGGTCTCATGGGCAGAGAGGAACGCAGAGGTAACAGAGCAAAAGGTCTCTAAGCTGTAAACATCTCCACTAAGTGCATTTGTTACAGTGGACAATATCAGGGAGGCACAGAAATTTTCCTGCAGGTTCCAAAGAGCTGGAGAGCTGCATGCAGAAGCTTCT
This sequence comes from Indri indri, assembly GCA_004363605.1. Classification (NCBI taxonomy): domain Eukaryota; kingdom Metazoa; phylum Chordata; class Mammalia; order Primates; family Indriidae; genus Indri; species Indri indri. Next base: position 93,274 of record RJWJ010001280.1, read on the forward strand.
GGAGGAACCATTGGAGAAAATTCTCTTGGCCCTGGAACAGAGCCAGAGGAAAGCTGGGAAGGGAGACTGGAAAGCGACAAAGCTGTTTGTATCCCCTAAGCCTCCAGAGAGGTGGAGATACACCAACAATTCACATAATCCATGTATATGGGGGACATGGAGGGAACATTTCTGCTCTGCAAGTGCAAAACCATGGAGTAATGCGTTTCAGTGTTTTCGAACATAGGCAGACACGAATTCACGACATTCTGTTTCCACAGAAAGGTCCCAAGGAGGCAAACGCTCTGCCCCTCCCCCAGCTGTCCCTCCTTTCCGCCCACTTAGGAGCCAGTGTTGCTTAAGTTCGTCCTCAGATCCTCCTCCAGGGTTCACCTCTTTCCTTCCTGTAGAATCAGCACCTTCTGTGCTGGCTCTTGCCTCAGCATCTAAACTTGCTCCCTCCTCCCCACATTGAAGAGAAACTCTGTTCTCCTCCCTGCGTCTACTCTAGGGACCAGCTTCCCTCCTTCCCTCCTTCCCTAGTCTCACTCTCTACTTCCAGATGAAGCCAACTGCTGCAGTCTGAGTTTAGACCTCACCAGCCCTTGAAAGCTGCTCTTACTGAGGACACCATGCTTTCCTAATTGCCACGTCCCACTGCTGCATAACCTCTTCGCAGCACTCACACTGCTGCCCACTCTCTCGTCCCGAAAATCCTCTTCTCCTTGGGCTCCTGTGGCAGAGGCTGCTGGTTACCTGCTCAATATCCAGACTTTCTTCCTCTTTACTAATTAGAACCCCTTCATCTTCCTCGCCCCCAAAGCATGTCATTTATCAGCTTCCTCTACAGCTAGGGGGTGGCCGGATAACAGTCCTAGCAGATGAGATCTAAGTGGAAGCTGTTGGTTGGGGCATCAAGGAAAGCTCCTTAAAGGGGAGCACAATTAGCTACCACATGCATGCCCATTTACTCCTGACCCTTCCTTCTTTTTCCTGCCTGGAACATGGTCCTGATGGCTGGGGCTAGAGCAGCCATCTTGCAACATATGGAAAAGGATAAAATTATAGAGATGTGGATCCCACCATCTTGCAGTTGCTGAACTAATGCCAACAACTGCTTATTACCACAGCTTGTTACTAAGAAAAATAAATCCCTGTCTTGTTTAATCCATTGTTATCTGGGGTTTCTCTGATGTGCAACTGAAACCCATCCCCAACTGATACAGTTCCCATGACTATACCATTCTTACCTCTCCTCCAACTTCTTAAACCTCTTCAGGGCCCCTCTTCTTCTATATCTCCCACATGTTGATATTTTTCAGTTTCTGTCCCTGGTTGTCTTCCGCCACTCTATCCCGAGTGACTCAGCCATGTCTTCTGCTTCCCAGGCCATAATGACTCCAATCCCTCTGTCTGCCCAGTGAACATCTCTGCCTGCCTCTTCCATGAGAGCCTCATAGCCAATATGATCACAGTTATGACTGCCAGCTTTCCTACCACTCTGCTCCTCCTCTGGTCCCTAGAGCTAGAGACCCTCACCTTCCTTCCCTTCCCTCACCCGCATACCTAGCTGGCCCCCAAATCCCATCAGATTTCTTTCCAGGAGCTCCAGTTTGCTCCCACTTCTTCAGTCCCACTGTCCTGTACAGACTCCCACCATCTCTTGCCTGGGCCACTACACTTGCCGCCTAACTAGCTTCCCAGCCTCCTGTCTACCTTCCAAATTGTTGCTGGATGGGTCTTTTTAAGATGCAAATCTAATCATGCCATTCCCCTTCAATAGCTCCCAGTCCCCCACTAGAAGGCATTCCAGAACTCCACCTGTGCACGAGCTGAGTCCTGCATAGCTTGTCCATGTCCCTTCCATTATGGCCTCATAAAATCACCAGTGGTTTCCCAAACTTGCCATCATTTTTCTCATTCTTTGTCTCATTCTTTGTGCCTTGTAAGCTGAAAACTGTACAAAAATAAAGTTTTAAGAGAACATTTAAGATGGTCTGGGCCCTTATCTTCCTGGGGAATCTCCCATCTTTGTGCAGAGAAACTCAGTGGTAAAGACATATTAGAATTCCAAAGATTTTTGTATTGTTCATTTAACATAATTGCTCAATTATAATCTCCCTTTTAACCAAAGAATTTTCAGCAAGTTGCTTTGAGCCAAATGGATCCAAATAAACACCAATTGCTTTTATTTTCTTCTACATATTTTCATTTAAAATTTCATCTTCATCCAATGTAAAACATCCCTCATTCTACACTCAACAGGAAAGGAGATATTTTACTTTTAATATGCTAGGTGTTAGGGGATCCTTCTTTTTCTTATCCTATTAAAGTTTACCTCCTAGGATCACAGAATTTTAGGGTCCAGCTCCCTCATTTTCAAGAAGAGGAAACCAAGGCTCTGTTGGCTCAGGAACACAGCACCACGGAGGTGGTTATTGGTGGAACACGCTTAAACCCTGACTACGGATTCAGCTCTCTCCATCTCACCATGAAGGCACAGACCACCCCCATCTCACAAAGAAGGCTCCCCTACCCTGTCTGCCGTGAGAAGAGACCAAGGTAGTCCCCAAACAGCCATTTAGGCTAATCCTCTTACACTATTCCACTTAAGGCAAGATGACAACATAAGGGCTTTAGGAAAAGGAAAATCAGGAGAATTAAGTCCAAGGCTCTGTTTGCCCCAGGAACAGAACAGCCCTCTCCCCTCCTTTCTGACTCTGTGCCCCGCACTTGGGGCAGGTGGACAGCCACTCACCCTCTGGGTGACGGGCTTGCCATCCTGGATCTGCACAGCCAGCCCCAGGTCGGAAAGCCTGCAGTTGCCAAGGTCGTCCAGAAGCACGTTCTCAGGCTTCATGTCCCGGTAGACAATGCCGAGGGCATGGAGGTGCAGCACTCCGCAGGCCATCTGGGCTGCGTAGAAGACCACCCGGCTCATGGCCAGGCCCCGCGTGCCCACGCTGTAGATGTGGAACTTGAGGTCTCCGCCATTCATCAGGCTCATGACCAGGCAGAGATGGTACTTGCTCTCAAAGGCGTAGGCCAGAGAGACGATGAAAGGGCTGCTCACCTTCTCCAAGATTTCTTTTTCCAAGAGAGCCATCTTCTCGCCATTTTTTTTCTTCAGTCGCTTCTTGTCTAGTTTCTTACAGGCGTACATCTTACCAGTGTTTTTCACCTGGACGGCACATACCTTGAAGGAGAGAAAGAGAGAGAAGTAGATGGCCCTGTAGAGGGGTGGGAGAGGGGAGGATAAAGGAGGAGGGGGCGGAAATCAGCCAAGGTGAAAAAATGGCAGGCTTCTGAGAAAGGAGAAGCTGTAAGTAAGGAGGGTTCTCAAGAAAGAGCAGGGACTATGATGAGATACCACTTCAGCCCCCTAGGTTGGCCATAATTAAAAAAATACAGGAAAATAACAAATGTTGGCAAGGATGTGGAGAAACTGGAACCCTCCCGCATTGCTGGTGGGAATGTAAAATGTGGAAAAGAGTTTGGCGGCTTCTCGAAAAGTTAAACATAGAATCGCCATGTGACCCAGCAATTCTACTCCTAGGCATGGACCCAAGAGAAATGAAAACAATTATTTAAACAAATACTCGTACATAAATGTTCATAGCAGTACTATGTATAATAGCCAAAAGGTGGAAACAACCCATGTCCATCAATAGATGAGTAGATAAACAAAATGTAGTCAGCCATACAATAGACTATTATGCAGCCATAAAAGGGAATGAAGTACTGATACATGCTATAATATAAGTGAACCTCCATAGCAATATGCTGAGTGAAAGAAGCTAGACGCAAAAGGTCATATTGTATGAAACATTCAGAATAGGCAAATCCATAGAGACAAAAAACAGACCCGTGGTTGCCAGAGCTGGAGGAAGGGGATAAGGAGGGACTGTTAAGGACACAGGGGTGATGAAATGTCTTGGATCTAGACAGAGGTGATGGTTACACAACATTGCAAATGTGCAAAATGCCACCGAGTTATATATTTTTAAGTGGTTAATGGTTAGTTTTATGTTATGTAAATTTTATCTAAAAATTTTTTTATTACTTAAAGAAAGAACTGGGCAAAGCAGTGGTACAAAACAGGTTCTCAACTTTACTTCAAGATGAGTGTTTTCTCAGATATCTATTTTTCTCAAATTACCTCCATTACCCCAACTAGCGGGAAAAGGAGATCTTCCATCACATGTTGTTACCGTTCTCCAAAGCGTCCAGGGCGTGTCGGCATGTCCCTGATGTAAACCCCATGAAAGATTCTTGGCCAAGTCCACATTTTGCTTGTCTCTCTTAGGCCATTTGTTTTATTTGACACAGTGACCAGAAGGAAAGGAGGAGGGGAGAGTGGGCTAGGAATGCTCCACATGTGGCACTGAAATTAGTTCTAAGTAAGCTCCCTTGAGATTAAAAAAAAGGCAATATAACCCCATTTTATGCTCTATATTTCACCTTCCAGCCTGGTTATTCAGACACTTACCTCCCCAAAACCACCTTTCCCCAGCACTCGGAACTCAGTGAAGTAGTTGTCTGACACTGGTTGCATCTCAAAGAGTTTCCACTGCAGGAACTTGTCATAGAAGGGGCTGGCCAGGAAATCCCTGAAGGGCTGCTCCTGCAAGAAGGCCATGGCTTCAGCCTTGGCCAGCTCCACCACGGCCACTCGCTCTTCCCTGGTGGTGGCTGCTTGGCACCTGGTGGCCAGAGCCGGGCTGAGGAAGGGGTGCGGGTGCTCCGGGGCAGGGCTGTGCGCACAGGTGGCCACCAGCCCCTGCAGCGCGCTGTCCTTGGCGGGCCCCTCCTCAGCGAGCTCCCAGCTCTGCACCTCCTCCAGGAAGGCCACGGCGTCTTGGTACGCGGGCACCGTGGCGAGGAAGTCACGGAAGAGGCGGCGGCCGATGGGCTGCTGCTCGCACAGGCTGTGGAAGTGCGGGGACGGCCCGCGGCGGAGCTCGGCGCAGCACTGGGGCCCGGGCAGGGCCAGGCTCCGGCGCCGCCGCTGCAGCTCCTTGCTGTCGCTGTCCGAGGCCTTCCGGGCCTGCAGGTAGGCCGTGTTGGCGATCAGGTTGTCCAGGGCCCCCATGTCCACCATGGCTGAGCTCAGGGCGCGCTCCCGGGGAGAGCGAAGGAAGGATAGAGGGCTGTGGCCGGCCTGTCAGGTGTGGTGGCCAGCGGGCCGGTTTCTGCCTGAGGTTGAATAACTAACGGGATTTACAGCCAGACTTCTAGTCTGCGGCTGGGACCGGTGGAGGGTGCGGAAAGAGGTTTCTCTCGTAAGAAGCTTTGGCTGGCTATGTATAGCCGGCCAGGAACCGGCACCCGCCAGGTCACGCTCCCACCCGCACGGGGAATGGGACACCTGCCCGGTCCACCTCCCGCGCCAGCCCGGTCACCGTGGGCCTTTCTCCACACACACCCGTGCCCTGAATATTCATCCGGCTATGCCAGTGTTCAAAGGGAGTAATAATCAGTTGTCATTTTATCTGTGCTGACAGCAGTATTTTAAACTGTTTCTATTTTACGTGTTTCCTACCAGGCTCAAGCTATGCAAACGCCTGGGAATAAAGGACAGGAAAAGGGGCTGTGAGAAGTCGGAGAGGTTTCCTCCTTGCGTCTGGTAGCCTGACGCAGAGCAGGTTACGGAGGGAGTGCTCTGAACTCTGCGTCCTGAGACCGGCTCTGCCTGCCGGATGCGCGCTGACGGCCTGCAGAAATCCCCCAGCTGTGCCTTTCTTGGCTGAGTCATCTGTGACCTGAAGTACCTCAGATTTAAGAGGGAGAAGGGGGTCATCTCAACCCAAAACACAGTGAAATAAGTCAAGTGAAATAAGCAGAAAAAGCCATATGCCTGAAACAGAGAGATGAAGGGAGTCAGCCTGGAGTCTGGGCTCTGAATGAGACAAGAATTTTCCATGACCCCGAAGACAGAAAGCACGCCACCCCACAGCATGCGGTTGGGACTGTTCCAAGGCACAATCTAATGAGTGGCCCCAGAATGCCAAGGAGCCTTCATGTTGAGACCAAGAGCAGAGAAGGTGCAGGCGTGGCCCCTTGACGTCTTTCCTCACTCTCCTCACAAGACAAAGAAGCGTCCCTCCATGGAGAACACCCAGAGCTGTCAGATCACGACCTCACCAAGACAGAAATTGATTTAGACAGAGATCAGGCTAAGAACCTCTGCTCCAAAAATAACAACTCGAGTCCTGCAGGGAAAGAATACTCAGGCTTTTTCTTCACAAAGCAAGGCTAAGGCAGCTTAAAAACAAAGTCATTCAGTATTATGCCAGAGTGTTTAAAAGTAAAAAAGAGAGAGAGAGAGAGGGTTGGGGGAGAGAGAGAAAAGGGAAAGGAAGGAGGAAGAGCTAGTTAGTCTTTTTCCAAACAAACAAGCTCTAGTGCACACTTTGTCAAAACATTGCCGTGACCGCTTTGGTCTGCCTGTCAGAGCTCCCACCATTCCCCCAGAACAGAGACACACGTGGCCTCACGCTACCGAGAATTATGTAATGAACTCGTGGGTGCCCTTTGGCTTTGCACTGCTGCGCTGTGAGCGATCACCTCTATCGCAGAGATGGGCGCTGTGCACGGGTGACCACTGCTCGGAGTCATGCCGTCTACTCTGAAACAGGAAATGTTGGTACTTTCTTGTTCTTGATATCCCAGGTCCACATTTCTGAATAGTTAAAAGAATTTCTTCGGATGAGGAAATGCCTTTTCCTGTGCTTCTTATGAATGCAGTGGCAATCGAACAGGGTAGAACTTTGAGAAAATGGTAGACTTGCCATCACCTTATCACTGGAGAAAAATGCTTTCACTGATAAATTGCATGCTATGAACTGTTTGCTTCCACTCACACTAACACTTTCTTTCATCTCTCAGTTGTCACTTAACTCACTGCTGTCCAACAGAAATACATGAAGCCCCATATGTAATTAAAATTTTTCTAGTAGCCACATTAAAATGACAAAAGAAACAGGAAATTAATAATTATATTTTGGTTAGCTCAATATACCTAAAATATTATTTCAACATGTAATTGATACAAAAGTTGCTAATGGGATATTTTACATGGTTTTTGGTTTCTCAAGTCTTCTGGTTTGTATTTTACACTTACGACACATCTCAATTCCAGCTAGCCACATTTCACATGCTAAGTAGTCACATGTAGCTAGACAACACAGAACTAGCCTTTATTTATGTAACTTTGTCATTCACAAAAAAGAGGACGTTTTTCTTGTCATTGGTTTCCTAATAAGTAATACCATAGACCATCTGGGTAAAAATGTCACTCTCTTATTAACTAAAAATTATCTGACAGAATTATGAGAACAGAATTTAAATAATATTTGTCAAAAAATTTAGAAGTTATAAAGTGACAATACGGTACCTACTGGCAATTTTAAACAGAGTACCGTTATTTTTAAAGTTTTACTTACCTGATAATATAGAGAGGACTATTTAAAACACGATACTTTATATGATTGCTAACAATAGGATCTGGAGCTTTTCTCAAGGAAATAATAATTGTAGGTCCAATTAAAGAACAGCACTGAACCTTTGCCTTAGAAGTGGAGCCAAGTGCTGGGCACAGTCAGGATCCCATGTGCCAAGTGGGGAAAAGTACCAGAAATCTTGAATTGGAGGTGTGGTCCCACAGTTACGAGAACTAAGTCCAGCACTACTTGGGAGATATGAATCCCAGCTTTAGGAGGTCCCAGCTGTGTGACTTTCAGCAAGTTACTTAACTTCTCTTAGCCTCAGTCTCATCATCTATAAAACAGAGATAATAAATGCTGATCCTTGGGTAAGCTCTAATGCCAATTAGTGCCTGGCACAAAGAAGTGATCAAACAGTATTACCTTCTAAATGATGACCATCAGTCATCAAAATTTGGTCCAAAATTATGCTTTTCTAATGTGCAGATTGAAGGGGGGAGAGACCTATGCGATGTAGAAGATGGGTTCCTGTGTCCAATATGCACCTAGTATAGAGCAGCTCCTCTGGGCTTGCATGTGACCTTGGAAAGCTGTGGTGCTCCATGGAGCTGGAAGACATGAAGATCGGATTCATTAAATGATGTGCAAGATTTCTAACAACAAACTATTGCAACTAAATGACTTACTATATTCTACCATAAAAAGAAGACTAAACTCTGTCATATGAAAAGAGGAGATATTTCATTTTGAATGAAAAATCATAACTTTTATGATAGTAGAAAGCAGCTAAAATATTTTAGCAATTTTTATGAACAATTTTGCAACCTGGAGAAAAGAAACAACAATGCTCTCTGCCCAGGTCTTTCATTACCTTTTGTATCATTTAAAGCAGGGGTCTTCAACCTTTTTGGCACCAGGGATCGGTTTCTTAGAAGACAATTTTTCCACAGACCAGTACCAGTTCTCTGCATGGTCCAACAGCATATCTATTTGAGGATCAAGAATTATGAAGTAAAATTATGTGATATTATATGGTCTCAGAAACAAATAGATTATTTTGAGCGGTGTAAGTTCTGAAGCAGAACTCTAATGCGTTAGCATTAAGATACTCCAGATTATTTTTCAACTTCTGACTTGAATCCTTCCATAGTAAACGTTTTTCGCTATTTTCTCTCAGTAGAAGCCCTCTACTGGAGGGTAAAGCAATGAAGTCTTCACCTTCCTAACAACAGCTGGCCACACCTTATATTTTAATAATTTGAAGTAACCAAATATACCTTGTTGGTTTTAAAAAATACCTTGTGGTAATTCATTACAGCAGCCACAGAAAAGTATTACAGGGGGTGTCTGGTAAGAGCTGGGACCACAGAAGGACAGTCTGTCCAGCGGGAGCTAAAATATTGGAGGAGCTGAAGTCACTGCCAGAGAAGAGATCCTACATGAGGCCGAGAGAGGGGAGAGATGCCCTGGCATCCCTCCGCACTGGCAGAATCTGGCCACAAGCCAGAGGGCAAGGGGGCCTGGAAAATGAAGCTTGCAGAGCTTGCCTGGGGTGAGCCCCTTCCCCTAGCGACACAGATCAGAGAAGGACAGAGTCAGAGAAGGTATCTGAGAACAAACAGGATGGTCACCAGCACAACTCCCATGCTGTTGTCAGTCAAGCCACCCTGTTAAAGATTTGCTCTCCCTCCTAAGAACAGTGGGAGACCACTAGAGTGTTTAGACATGTAACATGGTTATATTTGTGTTTCAAAGATCCCGCCAGCTGCTGTGTGATGGATAGAGAGGGAGCAGCGGCCCCGGTGAGCAATGATGGTGGCAGTAGACAGGGAACAAGCAGAAGGAGTTGTAAGCTATTCAGAAGGCACGACGGACAGGAGTTGGTGATTACGGAGGGTGAGGAAGAAGGAGATGAAGGCACGACTCCAGGGTTTTGGTTTGGGAGATCTGAATGATGGTTATTCATTCACCAAGATTTGGAAAACCTGGAAGAAGGTGTGGTTTAAGTTCAGTTTGGGACATGTAGAGTTTGGGGTGCCTGTGACTCATCCAAGGGGAAATGTTAGCTGGACAGTTGGATCCAAGGGTCTGGAGCTCAGAGGAGAGGTCTAGAGGAGAGGCACCTTTGCAGGTCATCCGGGTGTAGGTGATAATTGATGTAGGCATCGAAGAACCCGTCAGGGGACAGAGTGCTAAGTGAGACCTGCAGAGGGACTAGGATTGAGTCTTTACCAGTCAGGGAGAGAAGGGAGAGCCTGGGAAGTGTGGTGCCACGAAAGCCAAGGAGAGAGTGGCCAACGGCATCGAATGCTGCTGAGAGGCTGAGAAGATGAGGATAAAGAAACGACAATTGATCGGGTGAGCTGGAAATCATGGGGTCCCGCAGCAGAATGCTCGGTGGCACGGTGAAGTTGTAAGCCTGACTGCAGTGGGCTGGGGAGCGGAGGAGGATGAAAAAGCGGAGGTTGCAGCAGCAGAACCTTGGCTGTGAAGAGGAGGAGAGATATATGATGGGGAGCTGGAGGGAGAGAAAAGTTCATGGTAGTGTCTTACGCATGTTAAAAGCTGACAGAAAGGATGCAGGATAGGGGGCAAGGTTAAAATATAAGAAAAAACATGAAGTTTTTTCTTCATGTTCAAGTAAGTTTCCTGAGAAGGCGGAGGAGGGGTGTTCAAAGCGCAGGGGAAGGATTGGCCGCAGGGAGAAGAGCAGCTTCAGAACAAGAGAGAAGGAAAGTGGGTCTGGGTGCAAGGGCTTTATGTTTGGCAGCTCGATTTAACATAATGGCCATGGTAGAGTGTGGTTAAAGGCCATTCTAGCGGTAGGCAGCACATCCAAGGGGACCATAGAGGAGGGAGTAATTCCTTTTCTGGAGTTCAGGAAATGTCAGTTTAAAGCCAATCATTTTCCTATTACCTCCAAACATTATCCAACAATCACAGAGTTAAATATAACGCATATAATCTTAGTGTTGGCCTGGTCTAAGCTCTTACTGTACATGGAGAAGACTGAGGCTAGGAGGGGGAAAAGTGCTTGCCTTGGACAAGAAACTCAGGGTCTCACATTCCATTCCAGGGCTCTTTTCACTCTGCACTGTTCCTGTGGCACAGAAAAGCTCGAGGGTCAAAAAAATGCAGTCTGACACACAAAGAAGAAAGCTGGGATTGTGTTTACAAATGATTCTTGTGCTCTGTTTCCTATTAAAATAGTAGATTTTTAGTTATAAGGCTTGCGTGGTATCATGGTATAAAACCAAACATCTAGTCCAGCTCTATTCTGATTGATAGTGAAACAATTACTGTGCATCCGAAGGAAGAATCCACGTATCAACAGGAAGCCTGACCTTCCTTACACGTCATACTAAGAACACATGGTGAGAAATTTTGCTTTTGAGGTTACTTATGACAGAAGAAATTGCACATGCTTTAATAAGGGGGAAAGAATCTTTAGACCTGTTTAAAGTTTCTTGTTTCTATCATAAATTAAATGCATAAATATTGAAACTTAAGGTCCATAATCTGACATAACACAAACAGCTTTCTCTCTAAGCAGGACTCTAATTATTTTAATGATGACAGCATACTCCTAACAGAGGATATTCTTGAACAAAGAACCACAGCAGCTGAGAGAGAAAATTACGTAATTGGTATATTTGAAGAAAATAGAAAATACTTCCTGATAAAGATTCAACTTGGAAACGAATTAGGTTAGATATAATGAAGAAAATGAACTGTATATGTTTGCACAATGAGATTTAAAAAATCTATTAAACAATTGCCTGGAAAGTAAGAGATTTTATTAGAGGAGACTAGGAGAGAAGACGAAACAATACAATGTTAGCAAACAAAAAGCAAAATAGGCCAGGCGCGGTGGCTCACGCCTATAATCCTAGCACTTTGGGAAGCTGAGGCAGGAGGGTTGCCTGAGTAAGAGCGAGACCCCGCCTCTACTAAAAATATAAAAATTAGCTGGGGGTGGTGGCGTGCGCCTGTAGTCCTTGAACCCAGGAGTTGAGGTTGCAGTGAGGTATGATGACGCCATAGCACTCTAGCCAGGGTAACAGAGCAAGAACTTGTCTTAAAAAAAAAAGCACAAAGTAAATTCCACAAACCATGTATTTGATATGTGGGGAAAATGTGGGAATTGTCTGGAAAAATGTTTTGTGTTTATAATGAGAATGAAACAAGGGGATAACAGTCAAAGTTATTTTTAGTAGAATGTAAGAGACTTTGTATTCTTGAATGAAGAAGTATTAAGTGTTTGCTACAAATTTCAGTGAATCTACTTCTAAAAAGTTTTTTTTTTCACATGCAGTGGAGAATAAAAATAATTAAGAACTGTGCAAATAAGGGAATTATAAGGAAAAATTAACAAGTTAAGCACCTAAAATTACCAAAGACAAAAAAAAAAAAAATAGACCCCAGTTAAATGTCCACTGGTGGGCATGACTGGGGGGAGTTATGTTAAAGATATTTTAATGATAAACACCCCAAGTGTAATAAGTAACAGTAACATTGGAGTCATTTGGTAATAGCAAATGAGATGGAAGCCTTATTTCTGTACATAGCAGGGACCGTAATAGCAGGCCGGACTCTTGATACGTGCTATGCTAAAGAAAATGCAACACCAGATTCAGCTGGTGACACTTAAACACCTCATACCTACCATCACATTGCAAGTAACAACTCTGATGTATAAAAGGGAATTGATAAAGCAGAATTGAGTACCGAGTCATGTCAACTAAAATCCACACGTAACTCCCTGGGCATGCCATAGACAACTCCCTTGTCTATGCAGGGCCCACTTGCAGGGCTGCAGCCAGCTGGTGGGCGGGTTGGCGGCTGAGCTCAGCTGGGGGAGCGGGGTGGTTGGGCCTCTCTGCAGTCTCTCCTCCCAGGCTTCCGCATAGCATGACGGCCTCAGGGTAGTTTTCCAAGAAAAATGGTGAAGGCAGAAGTTGCAAAGGCTCTTGAGGTCTAGGCTGCGGAGCTGATACATCATCACTTCTGCCACATCCTATTGGTCACGCGTCACAAGCCAGCCCAGAGTGACAGGCACAGCTACGTACGAAGCAGCGCGGCCATGGCCTTCGACCCCCTGCAGACGGTGGTGGGTGCTGTGGAGAAAAGTAAGGCAGGCAACGGAAGGGAGGCACTGGGGCCACAGGGAGAGGCTGGCATTTTAAATAGGATGGCCAGGCAAGGCTGCATGGAGGAAGTGACGAGAGAGTAAAGACCCCGCAAAGGTAAAGGGTGAGCCATGGCCACCTGAGGGTAGGGCGCTCCAGGCAGAAGGGACGGCCAGGTCAAGGCCTTCGGGACCGTGGGTGCCTGGGGAGCTTGAGAAACAGCAAGAAGGCCAGGGCGGCTGGACCAGAGTGAGGAGCCAGCAGCTGCAAATGCTCCCAGGAGGAAACGGGACAGATGAGTGAGGCATCCTTAGTTGTTGTGAGGACTTTAGCTTCCATCTGAGTGCGACGGAAAGCCACTGGAGGTTTTCCGCAGAAGACCGCTGCAATCGGATGGACACTGCAACGGGATCGTAGACAAAACGGGGAGTTAAAACAGACAAACCAGTTTGGAGGCTGCTGTCGTAACCCTGGTAAGAAGTCAGTGGAGGGGCATAGGGGTTGAATGTGGGTGTGACAGAAAGAAAAGGAGCAAGGGTGATGCCAGGGTTTCGGGCCTTAGAAACTGGAGGGATGACTTTCCCATCAACTATCTGGAAATCCTGTGGAGGAGCAGGCTGTGGGGAAGGTCAAGAACTCAGCCCCGTGCCTGTTAAAACCAGACAGCCTATGAGACAGCCACCGGATCTATGGCACCCACGGGAGCGGCCCGGACTGAAGATATCCACTGGGAGTCACCCAGGATATGGCATGTAGAGCTGCAGGACTGGGCGTGATTGCCATGGGCGTGAGGGCAGAGGAGTCTAAGAACTGAGCCCTGGAGTTCAGGGAGGTGAGGCAGTGGGTATTGGGAAAGCCAGCAGAGGGTGGACCCTTGAAGCCAGGTGAAGAAAGAGTGTCAAGGAGGAGAGTGATCGACTGTGGCAAATGCTGCCAAGAGGTCAAGCAGGATAAGGACTGAGAATTGACTAATGGGTTTCACAACTTGGAGGTCACTAGGAAGCTTGACGAGAGCAGTTTCCAGGGTGTGGTGGGATGAAAGCCTTATGAGTCAGTTCTACAGAGAATTGAAGGAGGTAGATTGGAGGCCGCTGGTATAAGCTACTCTTCAGAGAAGTTTTGCTCAAGGCTATCACCACGGGAGTGAGTGGCAGTGAAGGTGGGGTGGAGAGCACACGGCCACTGCCGGAGGGGAGGTCAGGGGATGGCGAGGCCTGGGTAGTGGAAGCATGATCCATGTGGGTATTGAAATCACCAGGAATTATCAAAACAGTGATGCAGAGCCAGGAAACATCTTCAAAGAAGGAAGGGGAGTGACTTGTGGGGCCGCAAGAAGACATAGTGCGTGGTAACGTCTCATGACACGAGATTCAAAGCCGGGTGTTTTTAGGGGGGAGGGGGAGCAGCAGCAAGGAGAAGTAAAGACATCTGCATGTTGCCAGGTCCAGTTGGATGAGGGGAGTAGGAGGGTTACAGAAGAAGCGATGTCCTGGAGGGGGAGAACCAGGTCATAGTGAGAAGAAAGTGAAGGGAACTTTCAGAGAAGGAGGAGGATGGAGGAAATATTGTCGGTGTCAAAATCGGAGGGCACGAAAGGAGAATTTCAGAAGTTGGGGAGGAGTGGGAGACAGAGGAACAAAAGGGGAGGTAAAGGATGACTTGGAAGTAGAGCTAAGAGGATGACCTGGAGGTGACCTGGGAAACCTGGTTTCTTGTGTTGATTGGTTTAACTAGGGATGAGGGGCCGGATGAGATTGCCGGCCTCAAAGCAGATGATGGTGGCCAGACCCTGAGTGCTGGAGCAGGGAGGGGCGCCGGCCTTGCCACGCACATGCAGGACACTGGGCTCCCACCTGGCTACTCCTCACAGTTGGAGTTGAGGGTGGTCTCATGCGGAGCACTTGGGCCCCCTTCTCCCTTGGTCCCTGAAGGCCATGAAGGTGGAGCTGGTCTGAGGATCCGCGTGTTTGCTTAGTTAGTTGGTGGGTTCGAGAGCTGAGGTGGAGGCTGCTGCAAGGACTTCGGGAGTAGCTCCTTTCTCTCTGCATCCACCTTAAGGACCTAACAACAGGGAGTGGCGGAGCTGGGAGGACTCTAACACTCCTAAGCTTTTTAGTGTGTCTGTGTGCACCCACAAAGCCTCCGTGCCACCAGTCCCATGGAAACCCAGTGCTGCAGCCTTGGGGCCATCAAGGGCTATTTGAAGCATAAGGTATGGGAAGGGTCCAAGCACATATTTTTATCCTTAAGAAGATCTAAGCTTGTTGTTAGAAGAGAGTTCCGAGTTCAGAGAGGATTTCCAGCTACATTAAAATTTCCATCTTATAATTGGGGGCAGCTCCAAGATTTTGTACATTTAAAACCCTCAAAAAATGTTCTAAAAGAGGAATGGAATGAATAAAACATTTTTCCTTTAAAAAATCACTTCTTCCATTACTTATTTCTTCTGCATTTTGATAAACTTCTTGAAAGTGTAGCGCTTCTAAGTTAACTCCAAGGAGCTTTCTCAGATTACCTCCGCAGGGGACCAGAACAAGATGAGAAACACAATTATTTTGATTTGAGTGCTTTCTTGAAGAGTTGAACAATAAGACAAATGGAACACCATTAATGCACTTTCTTATATTTTCCATTTAGTAGCAAATGTAAAAGGGTGTTGGTTACGGTCTTAAAGAATAATAGCCATCTCTCTCTTTTTAAAAACATTCAGGTCAATTTACATAGAGTAAAATGTACGGGTCTTAAATACGCAGTTCGATGAGTGATGACAAATGTATACACTCACATACCCACCACCCAAGTCAAAATAGAGAACATTTCCATCACCACTGAAAGCTTTTTTGTGCCCATTCCCAGTCAATACCCCCACTGAGAGGCAACCCTTCTTCTGAATTCAGTTCCTATAAATTAGGTTTGCCTGTTCTTGAACTTCATGCAAAAACAAAATCATACAGTTCAGTACTCTTTTGTGCCCAGATTCTTTTGCACAACATAAAGTTTTGAGATTCATCCATGTTGTCATCTGTATTAGTGTTTTTTCTTTTTTTTTTGAGACAGAGTCTCACTGCGTTGCCCGGGCTAGAGTGCCATGGCATCAGCCTAGCTCACAGCAACCTCAAACTCCGGGGCTCAAGCAATCCTTCTGCCTCAGCCTCCCGAGTAGCTGGGACTACAAGCATATGCCACCATGCCCGGCTAATTTTTTCTATATATTTTTAGTTGGCCGATTAATTTCTTTCTATTTTTAGTAGAGACGGGGTCTCGCTCTTGCTCAGGCTGGTTTCGAACTCCTGAGCTCAAACAATCCGCCCGCTTCGGCCTCCCAGAGTGTTAGGATTACAGGCGTGAGCCACCGTGCCTGGCCTTTCTTTTTCTTTTTCTTTTTTTTTTTTTACTGCTTTGTAGTATTCTATTCTAAGAATATACTGTTAACACTATTCTTCCATTGATGGACGTTGTTTCCAGTTTGGAGCTATTATTATAAATATGATGAAAAAAAGTAGCTTTGAGTATTATAAGTCTTTTTGTAGACATATGTTTTCACTTCTCATGGGAAAATATCTAGGAATAGAATTGCTGGCTCACAGGGTAGGTATTTAACTTTTTAAAATATTGCCTTACTATATTCCAAAGTGGCTATTCCATTTTCCATGTCCGCTGGCAATAAATGGAAGAGTTCCCGTGCCTGTACATCCTCACCAAGACTTACTGTTAACAGTCTTTTTAACTTGAGCTATTCTAGGGTGGTAGGTAATGGTATTTCATTGTGATTT
Source organism: Indri indri (assembly GCA_004363605.1). Classification (NCBI taxonomy): domain Eukaryota; kingdom Metazoa; phylum Chordata; class Mammalia; order Primates; family Indriidae; genus Indri; species Indri indri. The sequence continues at coordinate 109,600 of RJWJ010001280.1, forward strand.
TTAACTTGATTTTCTGATGAGTAATGTTGGGCACCTTTTCATGTGCTATTTGTATGTCTTTTTCTGTGAAGTATCTTTTCTTTTCTTTTGCCCACTATCCAGCTCTTTAATATAGTTTGCTGAGGCTGTGGCCCTAGCAGGCAGTATTCTGTTGACTGACTGTGTTCTTTAACAGAGAAGCTGACTGCTGTGCAGACATTGAGGGAACGGAGGCAGAAACAAGGCTGCTGGGTAAAGCATTGGATTTAGATCTCTCCAAACAGTTTACGAGTCTCAGGACAATTACAGAAACAACTGTTTTATTTGTGAAAAGCTCCACAAGCTATTTTAGTTCAAAGTTTCAAAATACGAAGAATAGTTACTCTAGAACCTCTGCATAAAATTAGTTTGGGAAACTATCTAAAAGTGGTGTTACAGACTATGTAACATCATATTTTTTGTAATGCAGTTACATTTTTGAGACATTTACTTTTATTCAAGGAATATCTAAATTTGTGTCATAATGGACGTGTGCTAAAGGTCCATTTAAAAAATTTGCTTTATCAGTTGGCATATTAAAAAACATAAACACAAAGATGTCATTTCAGAAATAAAACAATTTCTAAGGTCCTTTTCGATTCTAAGAGTCTACGAAAAGAAAAAGTACTCGTAGCAGCAACTACCCAAGTATTAGCAAGTGTTAATTGCTAATACTAATTGCGGCAGATAATGTAGGTTGATTCGTTCAACACTCATTCCCAATGACTCTTCCCCTTTTCTTCCTCTTCTGTGAGAGCTGAAGAGCCAAAACCTTCGTCTCTGCTTTTCCTTTGCATCTAGAAGTGGCCACACGACGAAATAATTGTGGCCAGTGAGCTATAGACTGAAGACACAGGGGAAGGCAGCCCTCCCCAGGTACGAGTTGAAGTCTTGCTAAAGAAAAAAGGTCCTTTTGCCTTTCATTTTCCCCCAAGAACACGAATCTGAGGCCTGTCTGAAAGGACAGTGGTCCTCTTGGGACCATGAGGGAGAGGACACGAGGATGAGCCTTCACACTGATGAAGTCAAGAGCAGACAGGAGACAGCAGACAGCAGGCAGCCTGGTTCCTGATGGCACCGCTGACCACTGTACCAGCCCTGGCCTCCACCCTTGCACTTCTTATTGTGTGAGACAAGAAGACCCCCATCCATTTAAGCCAGTGTAGTCAGGCTTTCTGATATTGCTGCCAAGTGTATTGCCAGCTGATTCACCAGTGTTTAAAAGAAGATACCATGCCAATCACAAAATTAACTGTTTATATGATGTGCCATTATCTCTTTATTGAACTTGGCTTTATCAAGGATGAAATTGATTTTCAAGGAACCCCAAATATTGAGACATAATTATATTTTTGCATTAGCAGAAGGGCTTAACATTTTCACTACGTTATCTACTTCAGGAACCAAATTAAAAACCATTAATAAGTGCTAGTAATAACCTCCTTCAGTATTGTTTTAGCATTTATGAAAAATGTACCAAACATTTTAATATGCCATTTTTTACCAATAATCTTTTCATATGCTCTTATTGTTTTAAAACAAACACAAAAACTCCCTTTCCATGTATGAATGTTTGCATTTAGATGAGATATGACAGTAGTATACTACAGCACAATGGTATAGAGCACAATGAAATGGTTTGCTCAATGGTGGAAAACACGGAATATGCAGCTCTAAAATATCTCTATAAATGAAGAAGTTTGTGTGTAGCTTTACAGAATGAAAAGCTAAAAATGTGAACAAATTTTGGAAAAGCAATTTTGGAGGAACATGTGTTCGGAGAAGGTGTTCTATTTGCACAGCGTAAGCCAGTGGTGAAGGGCACGGACTCCAAGGCCAGACTGCCTGCGTTCGCAGCCTGCTTTCCTTTCACTGGGTTTGTAACTGTAGGCAGGTGTCAGTCAGCTCAGGCTGCAAACAAAATGCCGTAGACTGGGTGGCTTAAGCATCAGAAATTTATTTCCTTACAGTGCGGAGGCTGGCGAGTCTAAGACCAAGGTGCCGGAATCGTCGGGGCTGGCGAAGACTCGCTCCTGGGGCTGCAGGTGGCTGCCTTCTCACTGTGCCCTCATGTGGCTTTCTTGGGTGCCAGCACAAGAAGATCTCTCTCATCCTCCTCTATGAGGCCGCCAACTACCTCCAAATATAATCACATTGGAGGTCAGGGCTTCAACATGTGAATCTTGGAAGACACAATTCAGTCCACAGCAGCAGGTTATTTAACATCTCAGTGCCTACATTTCCTTAGCTGTAAAAAGTTGATAATATTAATAATAGAAAAGGGTTTTTGTGAGGATTAAATGAGTTGATATACAAAAAACCCTTTGAAGAGAACTTGACGCGTAGTAAGTGGTACACAAGTTTGATTATTATTGACCATATTTTAGCAAGTTTCTACTAGGGAATTCTAACTTCTCAAAAATATGTATACAAATTACTATTAATCAGGGTTTTTCAACCTCTCTACTATTGACATTTTGGGGCCTGATATTCTTTGTTGTGGGGCTGTGCTGTGCATAGATGTTTAGCTGCATCCCTGGCCTCCACTAGTAGATCCTAGTAGCACCTCCACTCCTACTTGTGACAACCACAAATGTCTCCAGATACTGCCAAATGTCCTCAGTAAAACGAAGTCACCCCTGGTTGGGAACCACTGCTATAAATCTATCAAAGACACAAAAGCAGCTACATAAATTTATAGTTTCCAATATTAAGTCATTTTGAAAATTTAAGAAATTCTTATAAAACTTAAGGAATAGGAAACTATGTCAACAATCCTTTTTGTAGCAATGTTGAGGTGTTTCATATAATTTTGGATCAATAATGGAAATCTTCCGTTCTGTAATATACAATATGGAAGCCATTACCACATGTGACTATTGAGCATTTGAAATATGGCTAATATATCCAAGGAACTGAATTTTAAATTTAATTTTAATTAAGATGTATTTTTAAACAGCCACATGTGACTAGTGGCTACACTACTGGACAGCACAGATCTGTATCTTAAGATAAAAATCGTTTTCTTCTTCCTCAATCAGATCTTTCTGTCAGTGGGCAGACCCCACCTGCAACCCCCACTCGTCCTATATAGAGCGCACATACATACCACTTACTATATATTGTTAAATAAAATAGAAACAGGTTTTCATAATCCACACATGAAATGGTCCTCGTAGTCAAATACTGCATATGCTGCAGGTGAATGTGGTATTTCCTAGAGCACTGTCTTCGCAGAAGTTCAGTACTTCAAACTGCAATTCTGTTGTAAAGCTAACATCTCCTAACAGATCCTGCAGTCTCTGAAGATAGAAGAGTTACTTTTATTAAAATACTTTCTAGCATTATGGCAAAGCCTCATATGCAGTAGGCATGTAATAAATAATATGTTTTTACTATTTCATAAATACATAATATTAAAAATATATAATTTCTGTAAGGGTAGAACAAGCAGAACTGGAGTTAGTATGGCAGAGGTATACCTTCTACCATGAGGGTATAATGTAAGAATCACCACTAAAACCACTAAAGAGTTTAAGTCCCAATAAATGGACATAGTTGGCAGGCATCTCCTTAGAGACTAGGATAAAATGCAAACAGCATAGAACATTTCACCTGTGTTAAGTTTCAAGAGGTTTTTTTTTTTTTGAGACAGGGTCTCACTCTGTCACCCAGGCTGGAGTGCAGCGGCATCATCATAGCTCACTGCAACTTAAAACTCCTGGGCTCAAGCGATCCTCCTGCCTCAGCCACCCGTGCACCACCACACCCAGATAATTTTTCTATTTTTAAAGTAGAGACAGGGTCTCACTCTTGCTCAGGCTGGTCTTGAATTCAAGCGATCCTCCCAAAGTGCTAGGATTACAGGTGTGAGCCACCGTGCCTGGCCTACTTACTTTTCTTGTCTATTCGACTTTAAAGGAACACTTATAAGTTTTTTTCTGATCCTAAGGGCTTCTACACTAGCTTTGGTTAAAACAATTTTGAGCTTATTCTTTAGGTCTAAAAGCCTTGGCCAGGTGAATATTCACCAACCCCATGTGTGTTTTAGGTATTAAACACTAATTCAAGAGTTGTTCATACCTCTAAATACACATTGATCAGCAAGATTTGGCTCTATGTACTCTTTTTAAGATAGCAGCCCTTCAAAAATCTGAACTTTCATGCCTGTTACATAAGTTATTTTACATCTGGGTCATTTTAGTATGTTTTTGGGAGACTGTGGCATCAAAGTATACACATAAGTGCTCAGATGAGCACTTAGACCAGTGCTCCAAAGCCAGTACTACCTCTAAAGGGGATGTTTTGGAAATGTGAGCTTTTTTGAAATGGCACAAAGATTGATGGCAACACTTGCTTTTAATGGGTGGAGGGCAGGGAAGCTTGATGTCTTGACATGTATGGGACAGTCCCACCTGATGAAAGATAGATGAGCATCCTGCATGACTTTTTCAGTCCATTCATGTAGTAGAAAAATCTGTTTACAATGATCTGAGTCTAGAACCTAACTTCTTTTTACATATCAACGGGAAGTATTTTTTTGCGTGGTTTTATAAATTCATTGAAGTTTCTGAATATTCAATTAATGTGTAAGTGAAAATTGTACATTGTTTTGTTCAGCACAATCCATCATTTTTGGGGAAAAAAGTCCTATCAATGGAAATGCCCCTCATGTTTCTGAGTCACTACATCAGTCTACATCGTTGCTGGCCACGTCACGATTGCTTGCACACACACACATACAGCATCAGCCTACTTCATTACGTTTTCTGCCCAAGTATTTACATATGAAATACAACTGAATTATAAATTCCTTTCATTTCTATTTTACATAATTATGTATACTTTATGTATGTAGGAAATACATTTATGAATTTTACTGCATTGTAAAGAGGACACAATATTCTCTATAAAAAGGAAGAAATGGGACTGATAGGGTAAGATTTACTGAATTAGATGTCAGCTGCAATACAGGAATGCAATTTGCATAGATGGAAATTTAAATAGCTAGAGATGATTACCGTTTGTTTCCAATACACTAGTAAAATAAACATCATTTAATCAAATGGAAAGAAAAACCTCTTCAATGCTTAACTTTTGTGTTGGAACCCATAATTAAATGTCACAGTACGTCCTTTCTGATGAAACAGTATGTACTAAACTTTCAGACGGCTATGTAGATGGGTTGCTATCCATCAGCCCACCATGAGTAGAATCAGTGCTGCTTTGTCCCAGTCCCTCCTCCTCTTCTACCCTCAGATGCTGATGTACAACATAAACAGAGCTTTGTTAGGTGGTGGGGCTGTTGTTCTGCTGTGTGGAGAATCTAATTATTACCACCATTCTCCACACTGCATTTACATGCCTTCATACTGACAGTAACCCGACACTCTTACTATTTCCCTCTTCACTACAAAGTCAAATATTTGGTTCACATCTTATGGACACAACCTTTTAAAAAGGTCAAAGAGCTACTAACACAGTTTATTGCACAATGATAAACACATTCGAATGGCCAAACATATTTGTATAATTAATCTTCTCAGCACCTACAAAGACAACTATGAAAAAACATACAATAAAACATTTCCAGAGAAATCTGATAAAAAGTAGCCAATATGAAAGTATACAGAATTTTAATTGTTACCTTTAACATTCTTTTATGTATCCACATCCTTTAGATTTAGAAAGATCCGGAATGGCAAATTGAATCAGCAGATGTGAATGGTTAAGATTTTAAGGTTTTTATCTTTTAAATTCTTATCTGTGGCCTCTATTACATAAGAACTCAAAATGAACTTGTGGTCATAATTTGTTACGAAATAACCTACCCTGAATGTGAATGAGTTTGATAAAATTTAAGTATTTTCTTGTATTTGTTTTTCCAGGTAATAAACCTTAATTTTTATTATTGCCAAATGAAAGAGTATATGGATTTTTTCAAATTAAATGAAAGCATTTACTTGACAAATTCATTTATGAACGTTAAGCTTAAGGTTGACCATAAAAATTATAATAACGACAATTCAAATAAGGTAAAGAGAATAAACTATTTATTAAAACATTGTGTGATAAAATAAACTTTCAATCCAATGCTACACTGGTGAACTTTTCCTCCTCAACATCACACGTAAAACATAGTTAAATTACAACATCGACTGACCAGAACTAGAAAATAATTCTGTCATTTACCACTCAATAATTGAACAGTGAGGTAACCGCAGATCTAGGTTTTCTTGATGAGCCAATGATCGAGAATGACAAAAGACAATCAACATTCCATATGCCCAAAAGTTAAATTGTATTTATCCTGTTCACTGGCCCAAACTTAAAATTCTCCTATCACATAAAGCTTTCATAGATTACCCCCCTTCCCTGCCACAAATAAGTGTTAGGAACAAATTAAGGATAAGAGTTGGGTTTTAAACTGCACTTTATTTGCTACTATAATATGCTATTTTTTGAACTGATCAACCACAAGCATGCAACAAGTTCACTGAAAGGAACTGCTTCCACAACTCATTGTATAGCAACAGGAAAATAATAAAGGTCACTCAATTTGAAGTTTTCTCCTTTTTTTATAGCACTTCCAAATAGTGTGTGACACACACCACAGAGGTAGGAAAGACCATCTTTAATAAATTATCTTAATTGTGGAGAATTTCTGCAAAGAAAACTGACGAAATGCTAAACCATGCCTCTGATGTGTCTCAAAGGACCACAGATCCATTGGCTCCTTATTTGAAGAATTAAACCCCCGGAGTGGAGTGTTCAAGCTTTTGCAGGGTACTTGATAACAAGGATCCACCAGGGCTCTGCACGACTGCACCAAGCAAGCCTTCTACCACTCTCATTTGCCGATTCTTTGGACCACCCAGTCCTGCTGGCAGAGAGGGCAGCGATTGTTCTGTTTCACCCACAGGGACATGCAGCAGTTGTGGAAGGAATGATTACATTCTCCCCAGACCACTGAAAGAAAAAGAAGAGTTGACATTATATATTTCAATTTAAATTACTAAACTCAAAATTATAGCTTATTTTATATTAAGAATAATATTCATGGAGCTGCGTGTGATGGTGCAAGCCTGTAGTCCCAGTTACTCTGGAGGATGTGGTGGGAGGCTCGCCTGAGCCCAGGAGTTCGAGGTTGCAGTGAGCTATGATCATGCCACTGCACTCCAGCCTGGGAGATAGAGACCCTGTCTTTACAAAAAAAAATTTAAAAATACACTAAAAAAACCACGAAAAAATAAAAACATGGTTCATAATCTTGAAAAAATATGGTTAATTGGCCAAAGTAATTTTTTACTATCTACAAAGACAGAGAAACTTATTAATAAATGTGTAAGTTACATTTAAGACATGAGATAAGTCACTGTTTAGGGGACTTTCCAACCCTGTTCTACAGCGTGTGGGTGATGTGATGACTCTTGGTTCCCAAATAGCACCACATGCTGTCTTCTTGAACTCTGGAGATTAAAGGACTTGAACCTTCCTTAGATCCCAGACCTTCTCAGTCATGCACCGACCTTAGAGATCTTTTGGGCCTTATTTTATTGAAAAATGTCCTCCTGATTTTAATTTATCAAGATATAATGAGTTTCAAATGTTCTCAGTTCATAGTAGGCTATTAAAACATATGACATGCTTCTAAACGTTATCAGTTGTACACCTACTGAGCTGTTTTCCAGAAGTGATAAACTGTGTTAAATCATACATAAGCAGTGCAATTCCTCACGTGACAATGAAATTTTCAGAGCGGCTGGCTAGAGAAAGGTCTCTTTGTGATCAAAGTGGCCTGCCCCTCACAAAACCCAAATTAGTATTTTTTCAACAAGAAGCATGAAAGAAAAATTTTAAACCAAGGGAAATCACCCACAATCTGGAATACAATCTCAAACTTGGGCTTCATTTGCTCCTTGCTTGACAAGATTAAATGAAAGAAATAAGGGGGAAAAAAAAGAAAAAATACTTCCTATGAAAACTGGTTGTAGAATATGAGAGGCAATGGGAAAAAATTCTAAGTGTTTCAGGAGGAAGAAAGAGGATTTGATCAAAACTGCATACATCAACAAGAACCTGTATATAAACCATGCAAAAAAGTACAAAGTTAATCTTTTATTTTAGAAAAATCTATAAGAGCTTTTATACAGCAATCTAGAAGTGATCACCTGAAGAACTAGGACATAAAAAACTTGGAATTGCTTAAAATACTTAGTCTAAGACAACTTTTTTAGTCTAAGACTATAAAGAAAATTTAATTTATTCCAATACACAAACCACATTCCAAAAAAAGACCTGAGTTTAGAATTTTTCCTACCTTAACTGAAAAGTTAAATGGTGTTATCCTAAGAGTATTGAAAACTGAAATGCTTTATTAGAACCAAAACTGACCTATAATACAGCCAAATAATGTTTTGTCAAATAATGTTTTGACAAATTCCTCATTTTATAATTTTCTTAAAAGAAGATAATTACTTCTTTTCTGATTACCAAAATGTTTATTATGACCATGTCTGGACTACATATCCAGTTCATCTTGATTACAGCTATAAAAGGTCTTGCAGATTCATTCCATTAAAGCTTTTTGAGAATCAACACATTTTATATTAATAATGGATCACTGCTTTACAGTTTATTTTTGTGTATTGATAAAGTCAATCTTAACTGCAAATTCAAACAACCCCACTGAGAGAAAACCTTCAGTTGAAAAAGCAAGAGAACAAAATTACAACATACCAACACAATCCTCTTGTTTGTTTTCAGCTTGACATCTAAGACAGGCATCTAAAAGTAAACAAATAGCAATTCTCACTCTGATGCTCAGAATGCAATTTTTAAAATTCAGACCTTCAAAGTCAAATAAAAGCCCTTAAGGGTTAGAGATGGAGATAAAAGACTCACACAATTAATTTCTCATCTGAACATAACTATTTAAAGAGGAATAAAATACAAGGCATTCTACTGATTTACTTATGACCAGGAGCAATTTCACAAGGGTTAACAAACCCTCTATTTTTACAAGCTCTGATGAAAAGATGCCTTGACAGCGCCAGTAGAGAAAACCACTAGAGAAAAACATGCCATACTCCACTACATTAGCAGTTACTGTAAGATCACTGGGCATGCTCAGAGGCAGTTTATTTTCAAGACACTCTTTTAAATATGTCATGCACATATATTGGTATTTGTTTATATACACATAAAGAAAATCTAGAATACCCAAGAAAACAATAATAAAGTTTACCGGGCGGAGTTGGAATGGAAAGGAGAGTTTTTGCCATATACCCTCTTAAATTTTTTAACTATGTGACTGTATAGCCTATATAAAAATTAAATTGAAAAAAATTTGATTCTTTCATAAATAAGTTTTCTTGAGTCACCCATACTTGTTGACAAAGTTTTTCTTCAGCAACTCATACAAAGTAACCTGTTACTTTCTTCCCTAAGACACTTGACAGTTCCTTTAAAATAAACAATTTTGTATGCTCCCAATAGGTCACTACTGACAGTCATCCAAACAAGACTGGTGAAACGCAGTGAGACGTATTAATAGAAGGGAAAGCAGGGCTCTGGAGCCAGGCAGAGCTGGAGTCAAGTCTCACTTCACTGGCATTTACTAGTTCCATGGCCTTGGACCAATTATGAACCTCAATTCCCTCATCTGTTGAAAAAAAAAAAAAAAAAAGGAATACTATCATGAGGTATTTATATATTAAAGGAGGATGATACATACTTGTGAGAATTTATAGATAAATACTAGGTACCCTTAAATACTGGGTTTTTTTCAAGAAAATCCTCCCTTTACAGATTAAGTCTGAGCCCAAAGCATCTACCCAACCATGGCCAAGTATTTTAATAAATTACTTGGGTGTAAATACTAAGAATGAGAACCTAAAGGGTATATGAGAAGTTTTCAAAATTCAATGTATAGTACTGTTAGCTTAATGAAGGAGGTAATATAGAATATTTTAGGGACCAAAAATGGATTCATTCACTAGCTGGAAGAGGAGTCAGGGTCAGGTAAAAGGAAATTCTAACCAACAGAAAAAAAACCCAGCTTTTAACATAAATAGGAGAAAAATAATTCTGTAAAAATAGAAACACGGAGGAGTTGAAGCCTGCTTCTCCTCTTACACTGGATTATGCTCAGGCATTTGTTTGCTCCTCTCCCCATGCTCTTACCTTTAAAAAAACACCACTGCCCTGGTCTCTTCAGTGTGGATTAAAAACAACCACTGTCTTCTGTGGCTTTCTTCAATTCCACAGTTACTGAGCATCTACTCTGTGCATGGAGCTATGCACTGGGGACACCAAAATGACCAAGGCTGGATCCCAAGTAGTTCACCAGCAAATGGGGAGGTAGACAAGTAAACAACTATTAGGTCATTAAACAGGAAATGTCCGATTTTGCATCAAAAGTTTAGCTTATTGTATCTCAAACAAGAAGCAGTAAAATTAATCAAAGTATGTGCCTAAATTATTGACATACTTTTACTATCTTAAAAGTAGCTTGTTTATGCCAGCAGCGAAGAAGCCTGGAGAGCGAGCGGTGATTAAATCCGGAAACATGGTTTCCACAGCTTGTCGAGAATTGAGTATTTTTTCTTGCAAGAAGTGGTCCAAAGCCGAAGAGTGGTAGTCAGTTGGTGCAAAGTCTGGTGAACATGGTGGATGACAGAGAGTTTCCAAGTCCAATGTTGTTTGTGGGACATGTGGTTGAGCATTGTCTTGCAAGAGGATTGCTGTGTCTCTATTGACCAATCTTGGCTGCTTAATCAGAAGCATCCTCATCATTTCGTCCAAATGATTACAGTAGACATCTGCTGTAACCGACTGACCAGGTTTCGTGAAGCTGTAGGGCATAAAACCAGTGCTGGACCACCAAACAGACACCATTAGCTTTTTTTTGATGATTATTCAGTTTTGGACTGTGTTTCTTTTCCACACTTCGTCTTTATCCAACCATTGTGCCAAACGCTTGCGATTGTCAAAAAGAATAAATTTTTTACCGCGTGTAACAACATGGTGTGGAAACGTTTCACCTTTATGTCATGACAGCAAAGAAAGGCAAGCTTCCAGACGATTGCTCTTCTGATGCTCATTTAATTCATGCAGTACCCATCTATCCAGCTTCTCTACCTTGCCCATTTGTTTCAAATGGTCCAATATTGTTTGAATAGCAACGTCAAACATTGCTGCTAAATTCACGTGTAGGTTGAGATGGATTCACTTCCACCACAGCTTTTAGCTCATCATTATCCACCTTGGTCTCAGGTCACTGACATGGCTCATTTTCAAGATCAAAATCACCAGAATGGAACTTCTCAAACCACTGATGTACTGTGCGTTCATTAGCCACAACCTTCCTAAACACTTCGTTGGTATTTTGAACTGTCTGTACCACATTGGTTCCATGACGGAACTCATGTTTGAAAATAATGTGAATTTGTGACTTACGGTTTCACAAAAATTGCTCTAAAAAAACTTGAAAGATAATCACAAGCCAAACCATGCATTTGAAAGAATGAGGATGTACTTTCACAATAAAAATAAAACAAGAAGTGTCAAAGTGAAATGTCAGAGATATCAACTGTCAAACTTAGTTCTTAAGGAAATCGGACATTTCATACTTAATAACCTAACAGATATCCTAAGGATTGTGATGTAACAGTGAACACATGCTACCTGTACCTGGCACTAGCTCTGTGCAATCACAGAATTTTTAGAATATTAGCAGTTGGTGATCCTAAGTGCCTCTTTTACAAATTAGAAAATTAAGGCTCCAAAAGGTTATGTGAAATGTCTAAGTTAACATACTGTCATGCAGGCTGTATAACTAACATATAGTCATGCTGGCTAATATAACTTGGCTATACTAACAAACCTCTTCTCTTCTTTCTCGTCAGCTCCTGAGCCGTGCGCTCCTTTCAGAATGAAAGGAGAAGAGTGGAAACCAAGAGTATTACCCACATTTGAATGGACTGATAGGCAAATCTTGCAGCAAAAAGTATAATAAATCATTTAAGTGTGTAACATAAATTCCAAATATTAAGGAATAGGAACTCAGTGCGTTCGTACTGCAGAATCTAGAAGTCTCTGAATTATGCTTACAGATTTGATCTACATTCATTATCAAAAACTGAGCCAAAGACGAATTACCCTAAAATTTCAGATAAAAGAAAAAAATTCTTTTAATGACATTCCTAGCATCTAAAACAGCATATTTCTAAGAAGTATAGTATTAATACCTTTCAGAAGGATGCTAGGGTAAGGACTGGGAAGTCTGAAAAGCAAATATCCTTTTGCCGTCACCTGACCACTATGTGAGTTTTAACACCTTACAAATAAAATACAAAGGTCTAGCCCAGAATACTTTCCTGAACCCAAAGTACAGGTGTCATAAACATGCAATATTAATCTGCAGCAGCAGCTTACTATAATTAGAAAGTTAATGTGTCATTTATAGCACTTTCTTTGACCTACTTTAAATATCTCAGTAACGTTTATTTGTTGCAATTTTTCAGTCATTATTTTAGGTTCTGCATTTCTGTTTACTAAATTTTTTTTTCTTTGGGGAGAAAATAGACTTTTAAGAGAGAAATTCTTTAATAATGCCCTTTGGGAACATTCTTTTTAAACTAAAAAGGAACTAAAAGGAAGTTTATTTTCCTTTACACTGAAGGAAATTTAGGGGATAAAATTTTTAGCAAAGCTTGTCTTGCAAAGGAATAAAAAGATCAGTTCTCCTGGATCAGTTGAAAATGCCTCCCAAACTGGAAATTATCTTTTAAGGAAGGGGTAGGGGTGGAGGGGGGCTGTACTGCAGGCAAATAAATTAGATACTTTTAAAATCTAATATGTAAAATAAGTGGATCATGTCTAAAATCAAGGTGTTTCAAAAGAAAAAAAAAATTGAATCTTGTTGTTGTAAATCCTCTTTGAAACAAGCCCTTACGGAAAAAGAAAAAGAGAGCATAAACTGTAAAATATGTTGATTCTGGTAGTTTTAAAGTCTCATCTCTTAAGAAAGAAGCAAATTTTTTTTTTTTGAGACAGAGTCTGGCTCTGTTGCCCGGGCTAGAGTGCCTTGGCGTCAGCCTAGCTCACAGCAACCTCAAACTCCTGGGCTCAAGCGATCCTCCTGCCTCAGCCTCCCGAGTAGCTGGGACTACAGGCATGCGCTACCATGCCTGGCTAATTTTATATATATATAATACATATATATATATATATAACATATATATATATTTTTAGTTGTCCAGATCATTTCTTTCTATTTTTCAGTAGAGACGAGGTCTCGCTCTTGTTCAGGCTGGTCTCCAACTCCTGACCTTGAGCGACTCACCGGGCTCAGCCTCCCAGAGTGCTAGGATTACAGGCGTGAGCCTCCGCGCCCGGCCAGAAGCAATTATTTTTATGTTCTCCAATTCTCTCATTTTTTAGGACAAGTCACGAAGTTTTCAAACTACAGAAAGCTCAGTTTTCTTCAATTTCCTTCAAGGAACAACTCAATTTAAGATGCTCTCAATGCAATTTAAAATGCCCTATTAAAAAACATAATTTGCATTTACATAACACCTGTTTTTCAAAGTGGTCTGAGATCTTAAAACAAAACCATATAAAACATAACGAAAATAAGCTGTTCTGAATGTTTCACTCGGTCCTATGTTTTAATTCAAAGTATTATAAAAAGAAGACATATTTGTAAAAGGGTTCTCCACAAACACATGACTCAGAGCAGGGCAGTATCTTCTCCAGCAAATGTCCTCCTATGATGGGGAGGGGGGCAAAATGGAGATGAAGTGTTGTTTCTGAATACAGGGCTTACGTTACTCAATTCCCATGAAACTTAAATATTCTTGAACCACACTGTATACCCTTCAAGCCAAGCTAGTGCCATTTGACCCGTCTCAGATCAATCCAGATTTAAAAGCCAGCCGAACAGCAGCAGTAGCTAATACGGAAATGCAACGGCGGTGAACCCTTCTGTTCCCAGTCCCTCTCGCACAGACCTGAGGGTGTCATTTTTTGTGGAAGATGACTCCTGCACATCATTGTGGCGTTTTGGCCAAAACCATTAAAGTGCACTGCTGAATGACGGCCTTTACCCTGACCCCTCTACGGTATGCTTTTAGACTGGGCTGGCTACAAAACCCGAAGTGGCTCCCCCCAACTTCTATCAAATCACCCAGTTTTATTTTCTTGGTCACACCCATCAATATCTGAAATTATCTTATTTCCTCCGTTTATTGCCCGTTTCTATTCCTAGAACACCAGCTACGAAGCGCTGGGCGCCAGCTGAACTACCCCACGGCCCAGGCGGCGGCCGCAGCCCTCAGACTACCGTAGCACCGGCGTGGCCCCCCGTCGCCCCACACCCAGGCAGGGCGACCCCCGCCCACTCCCCCAGGCAGGGGCCCTCCGAGGTTTCGGGCGCGCCCGCCCGTCCCTCACGCCCCTGGAGGCAGCCCCGCGGAGGCCGCAGGTCGGCCCCCGGCCTCGCGTGCAACGCTTACCCATCACCTGGACCCTGCAGATGGCGCACGTATCGCACTCCACGTCCCAGCTCCACATGGCCACCGCGTTCCACTTCTTGAGAGAGAACATTTTGTCGCCCCCCGACTTAGAGCCTGCGCTCCCGGAGTGAGAGGCCAGGGTGCAGGGCTCCTCGCCGTCTTCCACGTCGGCCATGGCGGCGGCGCGGGGCCAGCGGCGGAGACTTGAGTCGGGGGAGGCGGGTGGCTATGGCGGCTGTGTGGGGCCGTCCGACGGGCCACAGCGCCGCCCGCAGGCCGCGGGCCACAGCCGTGCCTAGACCCGGTGCACCTGCGATTGGCTGGCGCGGTCAAGTGACGTCACCCTACGCCAGCGCTGGGAGGGGGAAGGGGGGAGGGGGGAGGGGGGCGGGGACTGAGACCCGGCAGTCTTCACACTGGGGCAGCCGGGAGGGTTGGGGGCGTTGGTGCCACTGGGCTAAAATGTGGCCGCTGAAGAGTAGAGTGTTACTCACGTCTGAGCAGGAGTACAGAGTGTGCACACGTGTCCTGCTTTATGTCTTTATTAAACTTGCCACTTTCAAAAATTATCTCGTTAATTTATTCATTTGTCTCTTTCTTCCCAAAATGTAACACTCTCAGAGCAGGGACCATGTTCATATCACCACCTTATCCTTGGTATGTAAAAAATGCCTGGCCTAGGAGGCGCAATTATTTGTTGTGAGTAAATGAATGCCCTTGAAGATCTAGAAATCTGGTTCAGTGCTTCTCAAATTATTTGGTCTCAGGACTCCTTTACACTTATAAATTATTAGGACCTTGAAGACCTTTTGTTTATGTAGGAGATACATGAGATATAGATAGATCGATGTTTCCTTAAAAAGAAATTAAACAAAAAATTGAAAATGTACTCATTTAAAAATAACAGTAATAAACCCCTTAGAGTCATTAGAGGAGTGACATCACATATACTGTAGCTTCTGGAAAACTCTAGTGTACATTGACAAGAGAATGAGAGTGAAAAGTGAAATAGCTCTGAATACTGCTATGCAAATAGTTTGGCCACTTTCATCCCTGAAAAGGATCCCAGGAACCCTGGGGACCACACTTAAAGCTAGTTTAACCTCCTCTTTTTATAGATAGGAGTAATGAGATCCACAGAAATGAAGTAACAAAGATCACACTCCTATTACAGGGGTTCTTCTACTGATAGCCCAGGGTTGTAATCTATGTTTTCGCAAGCAAAGCCGACTGGACATCTCTGTTGAAAAGATAAGGAAGCTGAAGCACAGAGAGCCTAAGGAATGCTTGATTCCCACCACCACCTAGTGGTGGACACCTACTGTGTCAGGTTCGGGATTCAGAGCCTCTCACCATCCCCTCATCTCCAGATCCCAAGCCTTGTGCCTAGGTGGAAGCTAACCAGACTCAAGGAGTCTGGCAGGGGAAACAAATGCATAGTTATATAGAAACATAAATATGGACACAGTGTCACGTTTTATGAGATGCAAACATGTGCTGTTTGTTGAGTGGTGTGTTAAGTGCTGTGAGGGTACGGAGATATCCTGAGGACAGAACCTGAGGACAGATATCTGAGACATGAATCTGGTCACACCAACATTGTGAGCCAAACACAAACCAGAGGAACCACACAAAATGCATGTTCTGTGCATATTGAAAGACTGCACATCTGACTAGAGATGGCTGTAAATACTAGATCTCTAATAAAGAAGGAAGGCTGGGACCAGACGGGAATAAAATGCACCCAGTTGGTGAGAACTGGGAAGTTTGAAAGAGAAAAGGAAGGAAACTCAGATGAACGTGCTGAAAGGCAGAAGGATGGTTCAGCTTGAGGAATGGTACGTGCCTGTGCTGAGGTGTGAAATCCGGAGATAGAGCCGTCTTTGCTGCGGTGAAATTTGTGAACAGAAACCAGGAGGGAGCATGGAGTGAGAAGTGGGAAGTTGGATAAGGAGTACAATTTTGACACACTGCATGTCAGGAGGACTTTTTCAGATGACAAAGAGAACAGGAATGAATGGATGTGTGAGAGTTCAGCGCAACAAGCAAGCATACGCTGGGGAGAAGAGGGAGCAGGAACAAAGGCAGGAAGTTCAGGTTGCTGTGGGGTGTTCGGCGTGGCTTGGGCCAACTGGAGTGGACTCCTGTGATTTGCTTCCCTTGGTTCACCCCCTAAGTGGGTTTGTCTCAAATCATAAGCACCCAAAGGACAGAACTATAGAGGGCCTTGGAGAAGAATGCAGTAAAACAAATACCTGCCTGCCTCGTGCTGCTCAGCTCCCGTTCTACCGCAGTCCTTCAGTTACTTTCTCCACTTGCAGGGGTGTGTGAACAAACCCAGACTCACCCGTTTCCTCAGCTGCACAGTCTCCATTCCTTATGCTCAGTATGTCGAAGATACAGTTGCTTTCATTTTGGGGACTTGGCTTCAGCAAAATATTTCAGTCCTTTAGGAAAAACGTGTCTCTCCGTGCAAGTGGACATTTTTGTTGTTTATTTGGGCCTCACCCATTTCCCCCTTTGTCTATACCATTCATCTTTACTAAAATAATTTTTCCTGTTGTCAGGGAGGAAAAGCTTTTCTGCTGCCCTCTTATATTCAGTCCTTGGGGGATTGCAAATTAAACTAGCAGATTAGCAAGAGAAAAGACATTTTAATTCACAGAACTAGTTTGAGTTCACAGAAAAGTATGGCTCAAAGAGGCAATTAGAATTTGATGCTCACATACTGTCTGAATAAGGGTAAGGGAGCAGGAGAAAGGGCACTTATGGGAAATAACTTTTAGAAAAGATAAATAGGCTTTTAGGAGAATAGATGGAGATATGATAGTTTTGTGACGTCTATTTAGGTGATTTATTATCCCTGTGCTGACATATTGTCTTTGGTGATAGGAGTCAATCTTCCCTGGTTTTGAAACTGCTGGGAGGGAATTTATGGCAGTCGAATTCTTTTGGGAGGCACTGCTTTTAGGACGACAAGAGAGTTCAGAAAAACAAAACAAAACAAAACAAAACAACTCATCCTGCATCTGTTAATTCTCGGATGCCTTCAGCTTAAAATAACCTTTATGCCACAGTGGCATATTCTGAAATCCTTTATCGTATTAGCAGAAAAAAGCCCAAACCTGGTGAAATTTGCCTATTAAACTGTCTTAGTTTCCCCCAAGGGGAACAATGTTTGAAATTATAAAGACAAAGCAAGAAAACTGTTCCTAGAAGCTAGAGATCAAAGTCAGCCCAAAATGTATATGCTACCTCCTCCTGGGAATGCCCTTCTAAGCAAGCCCACTCTCCATCTAGACAAGAGCTATGGCTCATCTTCTTTCTTGGAAATAATTGTGTCCATGCTCAGAGGTCCCTGGGCATTTGGTAGTCTTCTTTGATCAGATGGAACCCTCCAGTTCATTTGCCTCTCTTTGGAGAATTCCTTAAATCCCCCCAACTACCATATTTCATTCAATATAAGACATCAATCATCAATTGTATGATGTAGATCAATTTCAGATGTAAAAAAAACCCAAAAAAACCTTGTAGAATATTTCAGAATAGATGAAAAATGTGATTGAAAAACCCATGCCTAAATCTCATGATGCCTTCTTTAGAAAACTTGTGACTGTCCTAAGAAAGTAGAGTTTTCAGGATTGATTTTGATCAATCTGTCTAAAATTGCTTTACATTGGATCTTCTTGAATCATAGGTGTGGATGCGTATAACACTGTGTGCATGCTTTTACAACTCTCTTCCGAATTCTGCTGGAGTTTCTTCTACCAGATATCAATCATGTCTGCTTGAATGGCTCATTGTTGCTTCCAACTCAGTGGATGAAAAGGGAGGTCATGACCTTTCTTGCAAAATATAGCTTCCCTTCAAGAGTTCCCTGTCTCTGCTTGAAGTATAATTCTCTCCTAGGTATAATTGTCCTGGTCTGAAACCATAGTCACTGTTGACTCTTTCTCCTTCCTCACCCTTCAGGGATAATTATCTGTTCATTCTTTCTTTAGAAGTTTCTAGAATCAACTCAATTTTCCATTCCCATCGTGGAATCTGAACCTCATCTCCCTACCCCTGGATTGTGTCCTGGCTTGTTTCCTGCCTTTCCTTCCCAATCTAACTGACACTCAATCTAATGAGCCTGGTTCATTTTCCTACATACACTTTTCCACCTGGCACTCTCCTGCTCAAAATGTTCCTCAGCTCCACAATATCATCAGAACAAAATCTAAACGTCCAAGTTGGTCATTTAAGCCCTGCCACAATATGGCGTCAACCATCCCCGGCACTCTTCTCTAGGACCCTCGCTGGATTGGTCTGCACAGTCATCCAAACACACCCTGGGCTGTCTTTTTTTCACAATTTTTTTTTTTTTAAGACAGAGTCTTGCTCTGTTGCCTGGGCTAGAGCACCATGGTGTCAGCCTAGCTCACAGCAACCTCAAACTCCTGGGCTCAAGCGATCCTCCTGCCTCAGCCTCCTGAGTAGCTAAGACTACAGGCATGTGCCACCATGCCCCAGTTAATTTTTTCTGTTTTTAGTAGAGACTGGGTCTCGCTTTTGCTCCAGGCTGGTCTTGAACTCCTGAGCTCAAGTGATCCTCCAGCCTCAGCCTCCCAGAGTGCTAAGATTACAAGCGTGAGCCACTGTGCCTGGCCTTCTTTTTTTCATACTTTAACATCTCTGAAATTGGACCGAATTTACTGTACCTGCTTCAGCTGGATTCCCCTCTGCCCTCAGGAAAAATGTACTCGGCTTTGTGTCCTCACTGATCATTCTTTGCCACCACATATTTGTGTCCTCCCAGGAAATCATAGCGTTTATTGTTTCTTCTACTCTTCTAGCACCAAGTCATGTAGCAACCAAAGAGCGCTGTTCCTGATGTTTAACAAGTTCATCATAATTTATCAAATAATTTTAAATTTTTAAAAATTGACAGCTCGTAAATGATAAAAACATTAAAATAGCAAGACAGGTATACGATTAAAAAACTCAAGTACTGCTAATAGACTCTCCAGAAATTCCTATATTTGCACAAGCAGTCACACAATACATTAATTCCTTTAAAAATCTTTAAATTGTGGTAAAATACACATAAAACTTACCCCCTTAACCGTTTTTAAGTGTATAGTTCAGTAGTGTTACGTGTATTCACACTGTTGTCGACCAATCGTCAGAACTTTTTTGTTTTGCAAACCCAAAACTCTGTACCCGTTAAACAACAACTCCCATTTCCCCCTCCCCTGAGTCCTGGTAACCAACATTCTGTTTTCTGTCTCTATGATTTTGACTACTGTAAGTATTTCACATAAGTGGAAGCATACAGTATTTGTCTTTTTTTGACTGATTTATTTCACTTAGCATAATATCCTCAAGGTTCATCCGTGTTGTAGCATGTGTCAGAATTTCCTTTCTTTTCAAGGCTGAATAACATTCCATTTTCTGTATATATCACATTTTGTTTATCCATTCATCTGTCAGTGGACATCTGGGCCACTTCCACCTTTGGGTTATTGTGAATAATGCTGCCATCAACGTGGTGTACAAATATTTCTTTATAGTCCTGCTTTCAATTCTTTTAGGATATACACCAGATGTGAAATTTCTGGATCATGCTATATCAACTAATTTTTAATATAAAATTTTCACATATACTATTCTCTGGCCTGCTTTTGAAAATAGCATCAGTTGGTGCCTTTCAATATAAGCACTTACATACCCACATTATTCTTTTTATGGCTGCATAGAATTCCACCACATACATTTACTGTGATTTATTTCCCTGAGAACCCTTTGAGAGACATTTAGCTATTTCCAATGTAAAATAAACAGTGCTGCAGTTCTTCATACATATTTCCCTGCACATGGGAGAGTAAACAAATTTCTAAAAGTATTATAGAATGGCTAGGTCAAAGGCTATGTATTTTTCGTTTTAATAGACATTGCCAAAAGACCTCTTAAAGAGGCATTGATTTTATACTCCCACCCAGTGGCTGTGAGTGGCAAATTTCAAAAAGGTTTTTTTTTTTTTTTAAAGCAGGAACAATTTCTCATGAGATCTTGTAAATTAGATATATAAATTCTGATAAATTTGTTAAATTGATGTCATTACTCTATAGTCTTTCTTATCCTGTCTAATGACTTATATCATTCTGACTCTTGCATTGTTGTTCACTTTTAATGTATGAGGATCTTGTCTTCTTAGCTAGATCCTTATATCCTCAAGAGTGGAGATAATTTACTATACCCATACGTACCTCCACGGCTAGTTTGGTTCCATGAACTTGCCCAGCACTTGTTAAATTTGTACATAGAATGAATGAGATTTTTTGTTTTTACTTTAAAATGAAGAGGTCTTGAGTCTTCTTTTTTTTTTCTTTTCTATTTTTCTTCAGTAGCTGTCATAGGTGAAATAACCGCAGCCACTCAATTCTAACATCCACGTCAATAACAGTAGTAACAGCAGCCACTTATGTTTATTTTTGAGTGCATACTATGAACGAGGCATTGTTGTAAAATGCTTGACACATGTTGTCTCTTTCAATGCTCACCACGTGAAATAGGTGCTATTCGTAACTGTATCTTACGTAAGGGGAAACTGAGGTGTAAAAGGTGAACTGATTTGCCCAAGGTCACCTGCTTGGACAGCAGCAGGTGCTCCACAGAGAATTCTGGTTCATCTAACTCCCTGGCCGTGCTCTTCGTCCCAGCACCACACTGTCAAGG
This sequence comes from Indri indri, assembly GCA_004363605.1. Lineage (NCBI taxonomy): Eukaryota > Metazoa > Chordata > Mammalia > Primates > Indriidae > Indri > Indri indri. The sequence continues at coordinate 130,854 of RJWJ010001280.1, forward strand.
CATATAAAACTCAACTCACCCAACTTGTCATCCGTTCATTGATCAACTACACCTCTTCCACCTCCTGTGGGGCTGTCTGGCATCTTCACAGTGTGGCAGAGTGATTAGAACTTTCCTTATTTGGGAGAAATCCTCATTTTTAGGAATGTTATCTTGTTACCTTTTAGGAAGTTATTATTTCCAAACATTCTTATTGTTCCTAACTCTAGATACATTTATGAACGAAGATACTTTCTTTCTTTTTTTAATTTTTTTTATTTCAGAGCATTATGGGGGTACAAATGCTTTGGTTATGTAAATTGCCTTTGCACCGCCCTGCAAGCATGCCCATCCCCCAGACAGCGTGCACCACATCCTTTAGGTGTGGATTTACCCACCCCCTTTTCTCCTATCCCACCTGCCTGACACCCTATGGATGTTACTTCCCATATGTGCACATTAGTGTTGATCAATTAGTACCAATTAATTGGTACATGTGGTGTTTGTTTTTCTATTCTTGTGATACTTTCCTTACAAGAATGGGCTCCAGCTCCATCCAGGATGATACAGGAGGTATTAGTTCACCATCTTTTTTATGGCTGAGTAGAACTCCATGGTATACATATATCACATTTTATTAATCCACTCATGGATTGATGGGCACTTGGGTTGTTTCCACATCTTTGCAATTGTGAATTGTGCTGCTATAAACATTCGAGTGCAGACTTTCTTTCTTTTTTCTATAAAGAATATTAGTTCCTTCAAATTATAAATTTCACATGCAGGAGAGAAGAAGCCCCAGAGAAGAATCGCACCTCTTTTTACTAAGGCCTACTTGCGAAACCCACATTTTATAAAGTGACAAGTGTGATAGGATTAATACTACTCTGAACCTTCATAAAATAGTCTTATCAAATTTTAGAACTTGAAAGGGGCTTGGTTACAGTAAAAAATATCATTCAGAACGAGCAATATTTTTATAGGTGTGCTGCTTGGCTGTGGAAGATGACGTCCATAGTGTCCATATTCAGTTTTTAGCCTGTGAAATAATGAACAGGAAATCTTAAATTGAAAAAAGAAAAAAGAAAAGGGGAAGTTCAGCTTCATACAATGTAGAATAAACATAGGAAAAGCATTCCCTCCTAAGAGGTAGCACAGGCTTCATAAAGAGTTGGCTAGCAGCAACTGGGATTTGGGTGGGGGAGGAGTTGAAGGGAGGCAGGGTCTGCACTAATAACTCTGCTGTTCTCTTACTGCTCGTCTATCGGTACAATCGTCATCCATCAGAATGGAATGATGGTTTAGGGGAATGTGACCTAGAACCCAAATCCTCATGCGCCTGCAGCTGACGGCGAGGTCGACCCCAGCCTGAGTGCCCAGGCTCCATACAGCTCCCCCTGGTGGCCACTACTCAGTGACACAGACACCGAAGAACATACCTTTTTCTTCTTTTTACGGATAATATCAGATTTCTTGCTATTTTCCCAAATAGATCTGAAGGTGTCTGAAGAGATCTGGGGAGTGACTGTGATTTTTAAGATTGGTAGTTTACCTGAGTGGGGGAAGAACATAATCATAAATGGGTAGGATATTTCACAGCTCCATGGGATGGACTGGGCCTCAGGCTTCTAGGGGAAGCATCCCCCACATTCTCATTAGCTGGGCAACTTTCCTCTCACCTGCTACACTTCCCCTATGTCTTCTTGATGTGAGGGATCACGACAATTACTTTACCTCTGAAAGAATTTCCCATACTTGTCATTTCTTTCCCATTCCCACTGTCATATCTTTTACCTGGATGATAGAGTGTACTGAAAGAAATAAGAATGAATAAATGAAATGGTCCCAAAGTTTTCTGTTTCCTTTTTAGTGAAAAAACAACCCTGTAAGATGTGCACGACAGCTTGTCTTTCTGTTATCTTTTTTTTTTTTTTAAAAAGAAATGAGGTTGCTGGTATTTCTGAGCAAAGTTTCATTGTGTGTATTCCATCATCAATGGTAGGTCATTAAGAACTTGGTAGGCAAATAAGTGACCTCAGGCTGTTAATTTGGATTTCATGAACAAATTAGAATTAGAATTAGAAATTAGCTTGTTAACTTGCAAGTGGTAAGAACACAGAGACAATTAATGGAAGATCATTAGTTCTATAATCAGTGATATTACTAACTGCTTTTAATGTTTAAAATGATGCCATTAGGGCTAAGCGGCAAGAGATTTTCCCTATAGAATCCAACCAGTGAACCTTGTTTTGACAATTCCTCCTTGGTGTTCAAATGAACAAACTGATTGAAGTGCTCTGGATGCATTAAGGCTACTCATGAGATATACTATTAGATTTGAAAAAAATAATTTCTTGAACTATAAATTACTTTTTAATGATTTTTAAATGAGTATTTGTATTTCTAGGTTGGTATTTCACAATTATCTTCTCATTTATGCAAATTAAAACATTTACTAAGCAAGCGTGATGTTTTCCAGCTCCAAATACATACTCAGTGACAATCATTTTCCATCAAGTCCTCTGAGACCAAACATCATTAGCATTCACTACGGTAATGGTCAGAAAGCTGCCCGCAGTCTCGTAATGTCTCCTGTCGCAGTGTATAACGAAAAGTTACTGCGGTGCGAGGAAAAACAAAATGAAAGCATTAACCTGCCTTCAGTTTATTGAGCTTAAATCGAAACTAAATTTGAATTAAATTTAACAGGATAATTCTGTTGAATCCGAATTCAACTCTAATGGAATAGGAAGTAGGTGTTCTAATTTCCTAAAATAAAGGGATAATTAAAAAATCTTGGAATCACTTGATTGGCTGTTAAAAACGCTAGTTTTAGTTTTAAAGATGGCAGTATGATAGACAGTAATATCATTATAATTCTTCTCTCAAAAACGCTGCCAGCATTATAAGAAAAATTCAGTATATAATCACGTCACATTTCTTCGATCATTTCACTAGGGAAATGTAAAGACTGGATGCTTGTGCTACTTAATTCTCTCTTCTTGATGTGCCCGGTAACATACCAAGAGTGCTCTCCACTTTTCTCAACATTGAATTTGTATTTTCAAATCTGTTTATGAAGTCTTTCGTTGGGCTTCATTGAAAATGACATTTCTTTGCCTCCTCTCTATCGGCTTTGAGAGTAGCCATCATTGATTCTGGCTGTGCATACTGGCGATGGAGACCAGTGGTGACGAACCTGAACCAACTCATTCCAGATGTGATTCTCTCCTTTCAAGGGGTGGCAGGATCAGAATGCTCTCCCTATGCCAATCACAATTTAACCATTCTTTGATGATCCAGAAAGCACATCATAACCTTATGGGGACTGTTACTTGAGTTTCCCAACTGATATCTGAAGAAATCTTTGCAGGTTGGGCTGGGAACAGAGTATGGGAGAATAGGCAAGGATGAGAGGAAAGAGAGGAAAAAAAGCAATAGAGAAAATTTCACTTTAAAAGCGTTCATTACTTAGTTCCAAGGCTGCATAAGACACCATAAAATTTCTTGAACTCTGCAAACCACTGGACCGTTTGACAACGGTGGACAGGCTGTGGTTGTGTTCCTGGCCATCACATAGTCCAGGCCAGTTATTTAAATGAAAAAAGTGGAGTAAGTTGTGAGTATTACAGCGTTTGGGAATCAGTGGGTGTCGGCAGAGAGAAACACATAAACCGAAAGCACTCTACCTGTCTTTCTGGCTCTCAGTGCCTCAAGTATGTCAGCAGCAGCCATCTCTCCCAGGAGATTGTTTCCAAGGTCAATTTCCCTTAAGTGGGCAGAGTATTTGATCACACTGCTCAAAGAAAATGACAAAAAAAAAAAAATTGGTATTGTGCCAAGCAAAGAAACTCCATCCAGTTATTTTAGAGAATGATCTTTCTTTTTAGATTCTCTCCAGCACATTCCCACCCCAACTCCAAGATGATACACTGACCCACTTTGAGACTGAAGACATCGTGAAGCCAGTTTTTCCCAATTTAATCTCTCTAGTTTGGATGCTCCTCTTAGGTAAATTGGTAGAATAACGATTTTTAGTTGCCTTAAATCCACCATTCATTTACTTATTCAAAAGACATGGTGCGATATTGTGCAGGACTTCCCAGTTGCTTAGATTTTACACACCAGCAAAATGTCCAAAAATTTGGAGGGACTGGCAAAGCTTTGGCAACTTCTAGTACATCAAATAAATGACAACCCTCGCCTAGCAATACTATAAAAGAACAAATATCTTTACATAAAATTGGGAAGGGCATAGTCTCAAAATAAAGGATAGCTCTTTAAATCAAATAAGTTTAGCTTTATGAAAAATAAACTGTACTGTCTTTATTTTTCTATTTTCTTTGAGAACTGTTGAAAATTCTTTAAAGCGTAGGCCTGGCACTGGCCTTCTGACTGGTCTTTGTGACTCTCTGGCATAATGAATGAACACGGAATCTGGGTGAAGGCCTCGGCTTCTGGTCAGGTTTGACCCCTTGTCAAATCAGTCATGGGCAGGCCATGTGAGAAAGGTCTCACCTTTCTCATCTGTAAAACTGGCCTGAAAAGGGCTATTCTGCCTATTTCACAAGACTGTGGTGAAATCAGAATAACAGTTTATATGAAAGCATCTTGCAAACACAATACCAATGATACTATTACATTGAGTGCATTCTTATTAAACGCATATTGTGTGCTTAGCACTGCAGGGATCAAGAGAATTTAACACATGGCTTCTGCTCTGAAAGAAATTATCATATGATTATCAATAAAACAATTTGAGGCTGGTGTGGTGGCTCATGTCTATAATCCCAGCACTTGGTGAGGCCGAGGCAGGAGGATCACTTGAGGATAGGAGTTAGAGATCAGCCTGAGCAACATAGCAAGACCCCATCTCTACAAAAAATTGAAAAAATTAACCAGGTGTGGTGGCGCACACCTGTAGTCCCAGCTGCTTGGGAGGCTGAGCTAGGAGGATCACTTGAGCCCAGGAGTTTGAGGTTCCAAGTGAACTATGATCTGTCTACTATATTCCAGCCTGGGTGATAGAGTGAGACCCTATCTCAATCAATAAAACAATAAAACAATTTTGAGCCCTTACCATGTGCTGGGGGTATGAAATTTCAGTTAGGGTCAACACTGACTATGACACCACTCTCTTCCTTGCTGTACATATTTTCCACTGATTCAACAGCCAGAATTCAAGGCTGGGGCTGGATGGTCCTGTCAGACTCTCCCTCTTGAAGGTCTCACTCCCAGGGAAAGTCTGTCTAGTCAGGACTTGGCCAGCTTTGGCTTCCTTAACTGCCTGTCTGTGTCCAATTTCTCTGGACAGGATGGGTGAGAGGGGGACCAGGGGGTCCACACACAGGGAATGTGGAAGACAAACTTCATAATTCGACAGTTCTGCATCTAGGTCAACTCCAGAGGCCGTGGATTTAACCACTGCATCATGCGGCCTCACAGGAGCTGAGCTTTGATGGAGCATTCACCATGCACCAGCCGTGAGCAGGGCCACCCACATGAGTACGCATTGTGACCCATACAAAGGTGCCTTCCGAGGGGGTGAGTGGGGCTGAAATCCAGCCCAGCTCTGGGCCCTGAAGCACGGACCTCCAAAGGGAACTCCCTCTGACTCAGAGGCGGGATCTTCATGATTCATCCGTCTGGAGGGGCTCTTTTTCTAATTTGTGCAAAGGTGCTATTCATAGTTGGTGCCCTGGGTGCTATATTTAGCACAGATATACATCTAAACTTATAACAATCGCTTGAGTTAGACACTATTATGATCTCCATTTTTACAAATGAGGAAACTGAGGTAAAGGGAAGTTATTTAACTTTCCTGGGATTAAACTGCTAGGCCTGTGACGCCAGGCAATCTGCTTGATTCAAATATACCAAGAAAATATACGTTGATCTCCAGTAGTTCTCAATTCTTACACTTTAGAAAAGAAAAAAAAAATGATTTAACTATTTCATGTCAGAATGAAAAAGAAAACAGGGGAAAGGAATCCCTGGCACTGGTGCACATCGATAGTGGTGTCCACGTCCCTGTCGCACAGAGCCCTACACTCCGAAGTCCCCTCGCTTGGCTTAGTGCTCTGCTACCGTCGTCTTGAAATTTCTTGATGATATTTGGATAAAGGGTCATGAGTTTCCACTTTGCACTGGGTCCTCACAAATTATGTAGCCAGTTCTGCCATCACCATTCGTGTGTTCAGAGCTGAAAGCATCTGACAAAGCGCCAGGCTTCAGCCGTCGCACTGCTCTGCCAGCCCACAGACCGCCGCTTGGTGAGTCCTGAGCAGAGCGAGGGCTGGTTCATGACTGCGGCAACCAGCTGGGCCATTTGGCTCCTGCCTTAAGCTCAAGGAAGCCACTGGCACTGGCTGCAGGGGTAGACTAACTAATGCAGCAAAGCTGGGTCAGGCCTCGTCACAAACAAAGGCCTGGCATCCCTTGTCCCCAGACTAGTTAACCTGAAGGTGGGGATAGACCCAGGTGGTACCAGGTGAAACCGAGGGGCTAATCTGGTTAGGTCTGCCAAACTCAACCTGCTCTGCTTACTTTTGGTCACTTGGTTTTTGTTATGTTTTTTCCCCATATAGCTAAAAGCCATGCTTTAAACACTATAATTTAACCTCCAATTGCTTCCTTAAAGATGATATTTCTCTATGTCACCAGGGTAATGGTCACTTATGTTGTTTTTCAGGAACTGGGGGGCAGCTCCTGTCCAGTTCAAATTGGTTGAGACCACCAGCCCTCCAACTGGGCCTGCACCAATGCTCGAGAGGAGGCTTTGGATGTCAGAGGGCCAAACCCCTCACCCTCAGATCATGTAACACCACCGTTTCATGAACCTGTGTCCTATGAAGGGCCATGAGCTCCAACCATGCTTGTGCAGATCACCCATTACTTCATTTTTCCCCACTGCCGATCACCTTTTCCCATGCCTTAGCCCACCCCATTTCTCTAGCTCATAAATACCCCTAAACTTTATCTTTGGGGAGGGGGATTTAAGAGCTGTTCTCCCTCTTCCCTGCTGGGCTGCTCTGTGAATAAATATTTTCTCTTTTGCAAAGCCCGTTGTCACGGCAATTGGTTTACTGCTCTTGGGCAGAATGAACCTGGTCAGTATCACAAGGGTGACTAGAGCTAGCAGGTAGGCAAATGGCTTGTGCCTCATATCACCAAACCTTACCCCAACATAAATGCCTATGCATAAGCCATTCCAAGCATATTCAGTTAAGCAGACCCCACGAGCTGACTGTGCTACAGGCTCCCAGACAATTCCCCTGGCTTCCCCTTGCATCCACTGAGCTCCTCCTTCCTAGATATTCAGGACCCAAATGATAAAAGGTGATGAGCCACAAATGTGTTTCTCGAAATACTCCTGGAGTCTGTTTGATCGTCCTCCAACTTTCTCTACAGCTGGTCTGACAGGGTGGGCTGGGGCTGCAAAGACAGTGCTTCCACTTCCAGGGCACCAGCCTGTCAGCACTGCAGGGGGTGCAGAGAGAGAGTGAGCGTCACATCTGTGAAAGTAGAAATGGAGAGGGGTAGCCGTGCTTGGGGAGAGCATGCAACTCACTGCACAAGTCACATCAGAAAGTCACCAACTGCCCATGAGATGATGTGAGGCTGAAAAGACACAGAATAGTTAAATGGTTCAAAAACCATGGATGTTAAATTTATACTAAGCTGTCATTACGAGTTCAAGTTGGTTAGGTCACTAAAGTAAGAATAGTTGAAAGGGAATGCAAATCAAGGATAGTGGCTAAAAAGTGGTCAGCAGAGGCAGGCTGATGCAGGAAGAGTCAGGGTGAAACAGGTGAGTGGAGCGGAGAGGGGAACAGGGCGTACTCCAGGGTTCTGCGAGGGTGGAGGTGCTTCAAACAAGGAAATGGCTTAGACTTTGAGCCAGTAAGACCCAGGTTTGAAACTCAACTTTATAGTTACAACTCTGACATTCTGGGCAACTGATTTACCCTCTTTGAACCTTAGTTTACTCATCTATAAAGTGAGAATAATAATATTTATGACTTAGGGTTGATGTGAGGAGTAATAAAACTATATTCTTAGCATCTATTGCATAATAGTTGCGCTATAAAATGTAGCAGGACTTCCTCTTTTGGCCATGATGGAGTAACAGGGACTGGATTTACCCTCCACCCAAAACCAATTTAAAAAAAACAGAGAAAATATATTGAACAATGGTTTTCAGACATTGGAAAACAGGCAGCATAGAGCAATGATCCCTGAAAAGGGGGAACACACGAAGTGAGCCCTGCGAGTGTGCCAGCTTACTGCCTGAGAGAGTCTCCAGACTGCGGCACTGGGAGGAGGGGGCAATCCGATTCTGTTGGTCTCACTGAGTTTCCATTTTGCACTGCGTGCCCACAAATTATGTAGCCAGTTCTGCTATCATGTTCAGTGTGTTCTGAAGAGTTTGGGTAGAGATGGCTACAATTTATAGGATAGAATATTGGAGAGGAGAGGTCTTTACAGAAAAAGAGAGCTCTGTGCTTTCTGCAGAGGGCTTACCCCAAATCTTTGGTTGAGTACTAATCAGCATACACTTCTGAGGAAGTTACTAAGGCTAGGGAAGTATCACAGGACAGGAGCAGATGGAACGATCTCTGAAGTTCACACAGGGCTGGAAACAGTTAAAATTCCCATGAGCCAGAGGGTAAAAACCTCCTAATACAGAGGGCATCAAGTAGAGTCCTAAAAAGAGTATTATCTCTGTAGTGGGACCAAATTCATCCTAGAGTAAAAGCTGTTCTGGATATGGCTTAACAAACTTTTAAAGCAAACCTCAAAGGAATCCAATTCTTGCCAAAGAACTTGACTGCATCAGAGAAAAAAGCCCCAAAATATTAAAAAGAATAAAAAAGGAGTTTAAAAAAATTCATCACCCAACATAGATTCATCCTGTCTAGCCTCCAATAAAAAAATTACTGAAGCAGGAAAATTCGACCCAGAAGAAAAATTAATCAATGAAAACACTCCAAAATGACACTGATAATAGAATTAGTAGTCAAAGACATTAAGACATTTATTTTAAGCATACTCTATATATTCAAGAAAGTAGAGGAAAGTATGAAGCCTGAAATGAAAGCTGTAAAAGAGGCTCAAGTTGAACTTGTAGAGATTAAAAAGTACAATGTCTGAGATAAAAAATACATTGGATAGAATTAACAGCATAGTAGACAGTGCAGGAGAAAAGATTAGTGAATGCGAAGACATAGCCACAGAAACTATCCAGAATGAAATGCAGAGGAAAAACAGACCGAAAAAAATGAACATAGCATTATTTACCTGTGGAACAAAATCAAGCAGCCTAACATACATGTAATTAGAATTCCAGAAGGAAAAAGATAAGAGTGATAGAAAAAGATACCTGAAAAATAGTGGTCAAAATTTTCTAAATTTGAGAAAAACTATAAATGCATAGATTCAAGAAGTTCAACAAACCCCGATCAGAAGAAACAAGAAGAAAATCATACTAAGGCATGTCATAATTGAATTGCTGAAAACCAGTGATAAAAAGAAAGTTTGAAAAGCAGTCAGAGAAAAAAAAAA